>JAVTVY010024828.1:0-85976 GCA_036873755.1 Hanleya hanleyi | reverse complement strand
TCACGTGACCGGAACTGACCTTTGACCCCGGCGCGCGCGGTGTAAAGGTTTCCACCGCGGTGGAAACCTTTGCGCGCCGGGGTCAAAGGTCAGTTCCGGTCACGTGAACGGAAGCGGAAGTGACCTCACAGAGGTATGCAAATGTCACTTCCGAGATCTGAGCTCCACAGGCTTTGAGCTCCAAGAGCTCCGATCCAAGAGCTCTGCCACACGGGAGTTCCCACCACCACCACCACCGGGCGTTGACGCCCGTCAACGCCCGGTGGTGGCGGTGGTGGTGGTGGTGGTCGTGGTGTGTGTGTGTGTGTGTGTGTGTGTGGTAGTGTGTGGTGGTGGTGTCTGTACATATAAGAATGAACATGTGTCCCTCATCAGTGCTTATGTATTGGTCGACAGATCAACATGTCGTGTACGTGTACGTTCTGTCAGAGAACCTTCTCTCGTCGCGATAGTATGATCAGGCACATTCAAGGCAAACACAACCAAGAGACACCACCGAGTCCCGCTATAGGTCCAGCAAGTGCAGTAGAGCATCCCTACACGATGACGGTGAGCGGCCCTACGGCATGTGGAAAGACGTCCTGGGTAATGAAGTTCTTAGAGGAAGGTGTGGCAACCCCAGCTCCGACACGTGTTGTTTGGTGTTATAGCCAATGGCAGCCCGCCTACGAAACTACGCGATACAGAATGTGAGTTTCGTCCCAGGGATTCCTCATGACATAGACGAACCGTATTACTTTGACCCCGAGCAGACCAACGTGGTAGTGCTAGATGATCTGATGAGTGCGGCCAAGGACAATTCGAAAATCGCCGACCTATTCACCAAAGGGTCCCATCATCGCAATCTGTCCGTCATCTATTTGACCCAGAATCTCTTTCCTCAAGGGAAGGCGTCCAGAGATATTGCCTTGATCTGCCAATACTTTGTGTTGTTCTCCAACCCCATTGACAGAGCACAAATTCGTGTGTTTGGTAGTCGAATTTATCCTCAGAACATGGACCATTTCATGCAGGCGTTTCAAGAAGCGACAAGTCGTCCGTACGGCTACCTGTTCGTAGATTTAAAAGCCCATACCCCCGAAGATCGCCGGCTGACGACCCACCTGCTACCCGGCGAGGGATCACCACAGCCCCTACACCATCCACCGAGTCCACATTTGGTGAAGCAGCAACCCACCCCCGTACAGCGGGCCTTCTTCATATCACCAGTCCCGGAATATCACCCAACCGTGAAGGCCCAACCCGAGGTTGAAGAACATAATGTGAACTCGAGGCTATGGAAGGATTTGTTCAAAGAAAGTATGGACGCCGAGATGGGCGAGATTTTGGAGGCCACAGGAAACAAGTTTCAACGCAAAGGGTATTCGAAAGAGGAAGCTGCAATTTTAGCCCATAACAGATTGGCACCCAGACTACGACGGGCTTTACGTCAGCAGTATGTCGACTTACTGACCCATATGAAATTGTTGGATAAGGATCCAGTCCATATGGAAATTGCAAGAACAGCGTCGATGTTGAAAACCTCGGGCATGAACTGGAAAGCGGCGTATGTCAGAGCAATAGCACAAAAGAAACATTTGTTCGAACGCATCATTAAACGTCGTTAAAGCGTTAAGAAAGTGTGTTAAAGCGTTGAGACGAGCGTTAAGGCGTAACGACGGGCGTTGACGGGCGTCACTGCATTTCGATGAATTGATGTCAATTCCATGAAATCAGAGCTTCTGAGCTAATTCACCAGGGCGTTGAAGCGTTGAGCTAAGCGTTGATGACCGTTACTGTCTATAAAAGCGAGCGTATTCCCAAAACACGCACAGTCGACGTTCAACCGTCAACATGGCTTATACTTGTTCTGAGTGTGAACGCACGTTCACCAGACATTACGATATGATGCGACACCAGAAAAATATACATGGGATTGAAGACGCCGAGGAGCCCGTTGAGGCAGATACTGATACAGAGATTGATGAGAGTGCATCGACTGATACCGAATCCAAGATTGCTGACAGTATATCTACTGATATGGAGAGCTTGACCTCAGAGAGTCAGCCTACATCCCAGGAAAGTGAGGCAGAACCTACCTTCTGGGATCGTATTGTGACAGCAGCTATCAATACTCACGCTGAAGCGATCGAGGACGCCGGAGAGGATAATTTACAACAGACGTACACCCAAATGCGCTCCCGCATCAGGAAAACAGCCATGGCGATCTATGAACAGTATACCTTACTACCGCTTGAAATGAAAGGCGACCCCACGCACAGGTCCATCATGAAGACCAAGCGTCACTTGGAAGAGGCTATGGGGCTACCACCCACAGAGGCCCTGGAAAATGCGATCAGAATGCGCAAACAACTGTTTCAGGACATGCTGCCCGAAGAATATCCGGGCCTGTCCGACGATGATTAGAATAAACGGGTCAGAATGAACATGACCGAAGAAGGAACTCTCTGAAATGGCGACTTCTGATTGGACAAGAATACATCTAACGGACAGGAACGAATAGGACAGATGCAAATGGCGGTCTCTGATTGGACAAGGGTCTTTCTTGAATTGTAAACATACCCAACGCGGCTCCCCCAGCGTGGGTATGTTATGATGGAGGGGAAAATAAACTATATGAAAAAAAACATGTTGTTGTTGTTGTTCCCTCATGTGTTATCCTTGTTGTTGTTGTTTTCTCTCTCCGGTCTATATCATGGCGTCAAGGCGCTAGCGGGACCCATACAGGGTCCAGTTTTCGACACTAGGTGACCACATCCCGAAGAAATGTCCAGTTTTCGACACCGGATGTGCTGCCATCTTGAACATACGTGCCGCCATCTTGGATATGGCCCATAATGCACCGGGTCAAAATACTCGCTTCTGATTGGCTGAGAGCTCTGTGACGGATTTGAAATACTCGCTTCTGATTGGACGAGAGCTCCGCATAGGCCTTAAGGTCGTGATATGCATATGAAGTATTCTGGGGCATGGTCAGTACTTCCCAATTTTCCCTTTGTCTACTACTCGCCGATTTTTTATTTTTTGTATTTATTGATTTTTTTTATTCATTTATTTTTTCCCCCCCGAGAGCTACAACATGACACCTTCCACGACCCATTCGAACCCATAGCGGTCCCTCTCTATCCCAAGAGGCTTGGCCTAAATTGAATTTTATTGTACAAACACTCAAGATGAGCAGGTACATAACAAATGTAACATACAATCACAAAAATACAGTGGCAATAGTTTTGGTCCAATACAACATGGCCTAGTGCGAGTTGTCTCCCTTGCGTAATAAGGTTCAGATGGCGCTATGATTGGAAAGCTGCGATTATCCGGGGGAATGATGTCAATTGCCATCGTATGCGCCATTTTGTGACACAAAACTCTTAAATTCGTGCATCATATTATTCTAGAATGTATTGTGAACAGTTTGAGATAAACTGAGACGTACTGGTAGGAGAGATCTTGTCTGTTTAGTCAATTGTTGGATCATGTCGTCTGCCAGTTCGTTGTTGGTGCTGGCAGTACTACGCTGTAATCTCAGCTGAGCCATGCGCGAGGCATGGTGTAATTCTTGTTGATAAAGTCAATGAGTGATTTTGAGCGACAAACTCTATAAATAGTAAGATCGTAGGCATATATAGTGATGGTGTACGGATATTTCATGATGTAGCGGGAATGTGTAACGTAGTACAAATGTACGGTGTCCCATTCCGTGTTCCTTGTCAAGTTGCTGGAAAAATATGCCGGAGGACTGACTGCATGCGACGGAACGCCAAGATCAAAGAGCGCGTGCTGCAACGTAGCAGATCACGTGAGGGTGTAAATATAGATCGTTTGTTTACATATATCAGCTGATCGTGTCTGATATATAACAAACAATACCTTATAACAACAGTACTTTCCGTAATATCTGAATAGTTGATACTCGACCAAGAATTAATTATGACAGAAAAATTATCTCAGATAAATTTTCGCCCTATTCATAGTATTATTTCCGTCACATCAATTTCTGTCACAGTACTTTTTCAAAAATTTCACCAATTCGCTCCGCGTGGGACTATATGGGGGTGTGAGTGAATGAGGCGTGACCTTTGGACGTGTATAGACTTGTTTGTCTGATCATTTTGGTCCCACCACCTCCACCACCACCCACAAGCCGCCATCTTAAACCCACCATCCACCACCCACCACAGCCGCCATCTTAAACCCACCATCCACCCACCCACCACAGCCGCCATCTTAAACCCACCATCCACCCACCACAGCCGCCATCTTAAACCCACCATCCACCCACCACAGCCGCCATCTTAAACCCACCAACCCACCATAAACCCACCATCCACCCACCACAGCCGCCATCTTAAACCCACCATCCACCCACCACAGCCGCCATCTTAAACCCACCATCCACCCACCACAGCCGCCATCTTAAACCCACCATCCACCCACCACCACAGCCGCCATCTTAAACCCACCATCCACCCACCACCACAGCCGCCACAACACCTATAGATTATGTTTATTACTAGGACGTCAGCGAAATACTAGTACCCATCCTCCGTGTGGCAGAACTGTACAACCCAGAACAAGTCTAGACATGCCTTGATCACGTGATCGTCATTGGGAAACCCCCACTGGGGAATCCCCCGACCCGCCACACTTCCGCCACAAATCTGCGCAGAAACACCTGCGCACTCGTCAAAAGGGGACCTGTAATCATCTTACACTACTACTGACATGTCGCAAAGAAAAAAATGTACTTGAGAATTTATTCTTAAGACCAAATTAGAGAGAGAGGGTATTATATCGTTCTATCTCACGCTGCAGTGTACAATTGGAAGGGTTTCGGGGCCGTTGAATAAATTTCGCTGGAAAGTTATCATGCGCATTCGCACTGAGCAGACAGTCCTGAGATGAATGTTTTGGGGGTTTAGATGAGCAATCCATGGCTCATCTTGGTCGTGCAGGTTGGCGTATTGAACCTCTCCAGGGGTAGAGTCCAACTGGCGTAAATTTCGTTGGAAGGTTCGTCGGTCTACGCATGCACAGTCTAATAATAGTAGAAAAGGGGCATTTTAGGTGGGAGTTTTGGGGTAGGTGTAGTCGATTTTGTTTTGTGGCGTAAAGTACATAGTGTGGATACTTCTGCGATTCGGTTGACACTGTAACGTACGATGAGACAGGTCTCGCGGCTGTTAGTTGATTTTCGCTGGACAGTTATCGTGCACGTGCGCACTGAGCTGCAGTTTTGGGGTGTGAGTGAGCCATCCGTGGTCTGGGTGGGGACTTATTTTTAAACGCTCTTGGGATTCTTGTGGTGTAGACTTGTACTGGAGTGGTGATTTTGTCCGTTCACTTCATTCTGTGCATGTGCAGTTGATCATTAGTTTGGGGTCTAGGAGCAAAATGTGTCGTGGGTGGTATCTATTGAAGCTCTTATCGGACAGAGTGAGACTGAGGGTGATACGCGCATGCGTGATCTGACCCTCCGCGCTAGGACGTCACTGCGTTAAGGCTGGCGTTGAGGGTGTTACCGCTTTACGACGGCGGTTGTCTCTCATAATTAATCCTCAATCTGGTTAGAATTCAAGCAGATCAAAACCAGTTCCATTGTGGATATGTTTGGTCCTAGCTTCTCTACTCTCTTCACAAGAATTGTCTCCCCAAACCTTTTGGCCAAGATCTTCGAGTCCAAAAAAATGTCCACCATTTAACACATGAAAGGTACTTCATCTTCATGAGGAAAGGTGTTTTTTCTTGCATAAAATCAAGTATGCCGTATTCACAAGCTACACCGAGTCCTACATAAAATCCCTGTTTTTTACTACTCCCGAGCGCACGTGTACCACAGAAACGGTAAACGAAGATAACCATTTGCCCAATACACTGCAATAGTGGGAGTTAGGTGCGCAATTGGCTTTTTCCTTGATATTTTCCATTCTCCCCTATCTCTTAACATGGTCCTAAATAGCACTGGTGACAATATAGTGCAGATATTTTGCTAATCTTTGGTGCCGGGGTTTAAAGGCGATATAATTCTTCTAATTATCATCTAAATTGCATAGATTCGCACTGCATGGTAAGGTAATATATCGTCTATTTAGCGTAGATTCGCAAATCGATTTGTCATTAACTTTATTGTCACATAAGGGAGAGTTAATATATTGTCTATTTAGCGTAGATTCGCAAATGCGTTTACCTCGCCGAGATGGCAGAGAAGACAATATATTGTCTAATTAGCACTTTGATAATCTCATCTAAATTGCATAGATTCGCACTTCATGGAGAGTTAATATATTGTCAATTTAGCGTAGATTCGCAATTCTGTTTTACCTCGTCGAGATGGCAGAGAAGACAATATATTGTCTAATTAGCACTTTGATAATCTCATCTAAATTGCATAGATTCGCACTTCAGGGAAAGTTAATATATTGTATATTTAGCGTAGATTCCCAAATCTGTTTTACCTCGTCGAGATTGCAGAGAAAACAATATATTGTCTAATTAGCACTTTGATAATCTCATCTAAATTGCATAGATTCGCACTTCAGGGAAAGTTAATATATTGTATATTTAGCGTAGATTCACAAATCGGTTTTACCTCGTCGAGATTGCAGAGAAGACAATATATTGTCTAAATAGCACTTTGATAATCTCATCTAAATTGCATAGATTCGCACTTCATGGAAAGTTAATATATTGTCTACACTGTAAAAAGCAAGGTTTTCAAAACCCCATTTTTATGCGCTCAAACACCATTTCTGGGATACGGAAACACCGATACCAGAGTTTCAAACATTTGTGTTTTGAAACCCCGCAATGTGTGTTTGAAAACGCGCCGTGTTGTTTGAAACACTATATTTGAGGCACAGAAACACCGATACAAGGATTTCAAACACCGGTCTTTTGAAACCCCATAACACGGATTTGGGCGTTTATTCACCGATTCCCAAGTTTGATCTATCAAAATGATATACCGGTACTGTAATGCTCAAACTATCTCAAGAAATTAGCACAACCGGATAATCTGCAACTAAATGATACGGGTAATTAATTGTTTAACTTCGCAATATAATCTCTGGGAACGTACATCCTCCAATCATAAGGTTTTTCGAAATACCACTTACGGCATTTCGAGATAAGGGACATAAATCTGTGGCATTGTTCAAGGTGCACATAAAAGCGATGTCGGGGCCCTATCTGCCCAGTAGGATGGCGACAGTGTGCTAAAGTACCAGATGCACAATGTTTTAGAGAATCCCCACTATCACCGGAAGATCATTGAGATACGTGTCTTCAGTGGTTTATTTAATGGAAGACTTATTTGAAGTTTTCAATAAAAGTACCTACACTAAGTAAGGATTACTTTACCCTGTTATAGATATCCATGTTTGGCATAGCATGCAGAAAGTGATTTTCTTTTGAAAATCTATCATGCTTTCTGACTACCGGTACATGCTGTTATGCTTGTTCGCCGTGTCAGGTGTGCTATTCATATAGTATACCACTATGACATTTTGAACTATCTCATTTTTTTTGGATCTCGAACTATCAAAATTGCATGCTATCCTGCTGCAGCGACATTTGGAGTTTTGAACCCCAATACCAAATAGTATTTTGAAACCCATAAAACAGTTTTTCCAAAAACTAAAAATAGGTTTCTGAAAAACCAAGTTGACGGGGTTCGGAACACCACTTCTTGTTGCAGCTGGGTTTCACCCACTTTTGGGGTTTTGAAAAACTTCCTTTTTACAGTGTATTTAGCGTAGATTCGCAAATGTGTTTTAACTTCGGCGAAATTTCACAGAAGACAATATATTGTCTAATTAGCACTTTGATAATCTCATCTAAATTGCATAGATTCGCACTGCATGGTAAGGTAATATATCGTCTATTTAGCGTAGATTCGCAAATCGATTTGTCATTAACTTTATTGTCACATAAGGGAGAGTTAATATATTGTCTATTTAGCGTAGATTCGCAAATGCGTTTACCTCGCCGAGAAGACAATATATTGTCTAATTAGCACTTTGATAATCTCATCTAAATTGCATAGATTCGCACTTCATGGAGAGTTAATATATTGTCAATTTAGCGTAGATTCGCAATTCTGTTTTACCTCGTCGAGATGGCAGAGGAGACAATATATTGTCTAATTAGCACTTTGATAATCTCATCTAAATTGCATAGATTCGCACTTCAGGGAAAGTTAATATATTGTATATTTAGCGTAGATTCGCAAATCTGTTTTACCTCGTCGAGATTGCAGAGAAAACAATATATTGTCTAATTAGCACTTTGATAATCTCATCTAAATTGCATAGATTCGCACTTCAGGGAAAGTTAATATATTGTATATTTAGCGTAGATTCGCAAATCTGTTTTACCTCGTCGAGATTTCAGAGAAGACAATATATTGTCTAAATAGCACTTTGATAATCTCATCTAAATTGCATAGATTCGCACTTCATGGAAAGTTAATATATTGTCTATTTAGCGTAGATTCGCAAATGTGTTTTAACTTCGGCGAAATTTCACAGAAGACAATATATTGTCTAATTAGCACTTTGATAATCTCATCTAAATTGCATAGATTCGCACTGCATGGTAAGGTAATATATCGTCTATTTAGCGTAGATTCGCAAATGGATTTGTCATTCACTTTATTGTCACATAAGGGAGAGTTAATATATTGTCTATTTAGCGTAGATTCGCAAATGTGTTTACCTCGTGGAGATGGCAGAGAAGACAATATATTGTCTAATTAGCATTTTGATAATCTCATCTAAATTGCATAGATTCGCACATGATGGAGAGTTAATATATTGTCAATTTAGCGTAGATTCGCAATTCTGTTTTACCTCGTCGAGATGGCAGAGAAGACAATATATTGTCTAATTAGCACTTTGATAATCTCATCTAAATTGCATAGATTCGCACTTCATGGAAAGTTAATATATTGTATATTTAGCGTAGATTCGCAAATCTGGTTTACCTCGACGCGATTGCAGAGAAGACAATATATTGTCTAATTAGCACTTTGATAATCTCATCTAAATTGCATAGATTCGCACTTCAGGAAAAGTTAATATATTGTATATTTAGCGTATATTCGCAAATCTGTTTTACCTCGTCGAGATTGCAGAGAAGACAATATATTGTCTAATTAGCACTTTGATAATCTCATCTAAATTGCATAGATTCGCACTTCAGGGAAAGTTAATATATTGTATATTTAGCGTAGATTCGCAAATCTGTTTTACCTCGTCGAGATAGCAGAGAAGACAATATATTGTCTAATTAGCACTTTGATAATCTCATCTAAATTGCATAGATTCGCACTTCATGGAAAGTTAATATATTGTATATTTAGCCTAGATTCGCAAATCTGTTTTACCACGTCGAGATTGCAGAGAAGACAATATATTGTCTAATTAGCACTTTGATAATCTCATCTAAATTGCATAGATTCGCACTTCGGGGAAAGTTAATATATTGTATATTTAGCGTAGATTCGCAAATCTGTTTTACCTCGTCGAGATGGCAGAGAAGACAATATATTGTCTAATTAGCACTTTGATAATCTCATCTAAATTGCATAGATTCGCACTTCACGGAGAGTTAATATATTGTCTATTTAGCGTAGATTCGCAAATGTGTTTTAACTTCGGCGAAATTTCAGAGAAGACAATATATTGTATAATTAGCACTTTGATAATCTCATCTAAATTGCATAGATTGGTAAGGTAATATATTGTATATTTAGCGTAGATTCGCAAATCTGTTTTACTTCGTCGAGATTGCAGAGAAGACAATATATTGTCTAATTAGCACTTTGATAATCTCATCTAAATTGCATAGATTCGCACTTCAGGGAAAGTTAATATATTGTATATATAGCGTAGATTCGCAAATCTGTTTTACCTCGTCGAGATTGCAGAGAAGACAATATATTGTCTAAATAGCAAATTGCATAGATTCGCACTTCATAGAAGGTTAATATATTGTCTATTTAGCGTAGATTCGCAAATGTGTTTACCTCGTCGAGATGACAGAGAAGACAATATATTGTCTAATTAGCACTTTGATAATCTCATCTAAATTGCATAGATTCGCACTTGATGGAAAGTTAATATATTGTCTATTTAGCGTAGATTCGCAAATGTGTTATAACTTCGGCGAAATTTCAGAGAAGACAATATATTGTATAATTAGCACTTTGATAATCTCATCTAAATTGCATAGATTCGCACTTCATGGAAAGTTAATATATTATCTATTTAGCGTAGATTCGCAAATGTGTTTACCTCGTCGAGATAGCAGAGAAGACAATATATTGTCTAATTAGCACTTTGATAATCTCATCTAAATTACATAGATTCGCACTTCATGGAGAGTTAATATATTGTCAATTTAGCGTAGTTAATATATTGTATATTTAGTGTAGATTCGCAAATCTGTTTTACCTCGTCGAGATTGCAGAGAAGACAATATATTGTCTAAATAGCACTTTGATAATCTCATCTAAATTGCATAGATTCGCACTTCATGGAAAGTTAATATATTGTCTATTTAGCGTAGATTCGCAAATGTGTTTATCTCGTCGAGAGGGCAGAGAAGACAATATATTGTCTAATTAGCACTTTGATAATCTCATCTAAATTGCATAGATTCGCACTTCACGGAGAGTTAATATATTGTCTATTTAGCGTAGATTCTCAAATGTGTTTACCTCGTGGAGATGGCAGAGAAGACAATATATTGTCTAATTAGCACTTTGATAATCTCATCTAAATTGCATAGATTCGCACTTCATGGAGAGTTAATATATTGTCAATTTAGCGTAGATTCGCAATTCTGTTTTACCTCGTCGAGATGGCAGAGAAGACAATATATTGTCTAAATTTTATTCGTAGGCCTACACATATTTTGTTGAATAGGAAGCAATATATTGTCTAATTAGAGCATTGATAATGTGATGTAAATTGGAAATATCCGCAATTGAAGAAGACTTAATATACTTTCTATTTAACATATATTCACAAAGCGGTTTAACCCTATCGATCATGCTTCATTCTCTATTGTTGAACCCAGAAATGATATGTTGTTAATATAACAATAATACATATATTATCTATGCAGCAGTAAATCCTTAACAAGTAAATTGAATGTGGATATCCCTTGTTTGTTGAACCTAGAAATGCCATATTGTTACAATCGCTATAAAACCATTAAGTGAACAATTCTCGTGAGAACCAAATGGCATTCGACACTAGGGGTTGCGTCAATGATAAAAGGTCGACAATAATTTGATGATATTCCATGCAGATTTTAGCAACTATCTCCCTCAAAAAAAGAACTATATAGTCATCTGTGAGTCCATCCAAGGGGTGGTTTTAAAATTTGCAGTGCTATCGCGAAAGGCGGCGAATGTCCTCTCGGACTTACAGAAATGATAATGACAATGTCGCTCATGACAATGCTTCACCTTTGATTGTTGAACCTAGAAATGGCATATTGTTACCATGAAAGCTGAAAACCTGGACTCTCTGGTATATTGTTTAACGATAATCTTTGCTCCATGCTACATGTAATGCTACATTATTATCTTCGCAATGAATATATCATGTCATAAGTACATGTAATTTGGATCACCTTCTTCCACAAAAATGATATTAGATACGTGTGCATTGCGTTTACGTGATAAAATGATATAATTATATCTTGTACGATTTATCACACATCATTCGCACTGACATTTTCTTCCTCCGGTAGTGGCGCTATAGTCATGTCTTTGTCTCTTCAATGGGTGGTATTGGGTCCATCGACATTAGGAACACAAGAAGCTGCTTCACCGAAGAATCAGAACAGCCATATGTTGTTAATACATGTAATAAGCCAGCAATTAAAATTGTTGTTATGAAACACTCTTGTCGATTAACAGCGATACATACACAAATATTGTGTACGGGATACAAAATTGTTATCCATAAAATAGCCTTTTATTATATGTGGTATCAGGTCGTTTCGTCACGCGGTATGCCGGCAAGCTACATTTCGGTAAGCGACATTTCGTCACGCGACTTTGACATGTGAAAATGTCGCGTGCCACAATGTCGTACTCTTCACTTTGTGCCGAAATGTTGCATGCCGAAATCTCGTATATGCCGAGATGTCGCGTGCCGAAATGTTGCGGATTTGTTATATATTCGACTTTTTACTGGAGATATATGTGTCACTTGAGGGGAGATTTGGAGTGTTTGATTCATACTTTTACTTCATTACCAGAAACTGAAATAGAATATGTTGTATCTTCTATCGACAATGTACAAAGAAAGTTAAAACCTGGCATGGAGATATCCAAACCATAGTTTATTAGGTCTACACTCATATAATTTGGGTTTCGATAGAAAAAACTCGGTAAAACAAAAGCCCGCTGCAACTGATATTTTCGATCATGGTCACATATGCTTTATTTCTTGTCCATGGATGCATTTCTGTGTTTGATGATATACCAGAGAGAAAAGGTAAATCTGTATCGGTGATTCTGCGGAAATGACTTTTCGGTACATTGAGTGTTGACTTCGTGTGTTTTGACGATTTTTTCTAACTTGGGAGTGACATCTTTCTGTTTATGGACGGCTTCGCAGAACGTGCTCAGAGCGGATATGCCTATTATGCCTCCGTTCGCCAAATCTGGTAAATCACTCGTTTGGGAACGATGATAAGCATAAGTATGTATCAATCTCAGTAAAGTCAGATATAATATCGCGGAATACATGTATTATATCTAAATTCAGCCCTATATAAATCCCATGCGAGTTGAAACTACTATTGTTAGCCTATCAGATGGATAGCTGGTTGTAACTATTTCAAAATCACGCCCACAGTAATTACACGCGGTAGCTCGTGGTCTAATATATAAACATTATCCCGAAACAGTTTCCAAATAAGGCATCATTTCCCGGCAGGGCCCGTAAACATGAAAGAGTTTACTCCCGCCGAAAAATCTGGCTTTGTTAGGGGTAGAAAATATCTAAAGATTGTGCCGTCCGAATATGTTAATCTCATTGGAGTAAACGTCAATTATTGTCAGAGCGAAAAGGTTGAAATGGTCGTGATTGTCTGATTTTGGGATCTTACATTGAACACTTTCATCACTCCAATCTGTGTCTCCTCCCGATTTATACCTCCATAATTAGTTTAAAGTCAGCATCAAGAATAATTAGCTTTATTATACAGAATCTACATGAATGGTTGATACATGCGATTCAACTGGCTGATTTTGGTGAGCTATGTAGCATAATTAGAATACTAAAAACAAACTTGTTTTCTTAACTTCAATTTTTTTTCATCGTTAGTCATAGTTTCACGCAATATATTGCCTAGTATGTGTGTATCTTCCTATTTCTGTCCTCTTAGTGCCCAATATACTGATAATTCCTGTGTAAGACCAGTGACATGATTGAAGACAAGTGTTAGGAAAAGTTTATTATTCGGAATGTCTGCATTTACTGTACGCATTATAAAGAGTTTTGTCAATGGAGACTCTGTTGAAATCAAATTCTGTAGTCATTGGTGATCTTGATTTTCAGATATTTCCCCAAGTGAAAATGTGCCTTTCCGTGAGAATGACCCCACAGTGCTATTTAGACAATATATTGTGAAGCCGGCGTGTGAAATTGAATCTGCGAATCTAAAAACAGATTTGCGAATCTACGCTAAATATACAATATATTATTCACTTTCCCCACAGGGCTATTTAGACAATATATTGTGAAGCCGGCGTGTGAAATTGAATCTGCGAATCTACGCTAAATAGACAATATATTAAGTATGCAGGAGGTGCGAATCGATGCAATTTAGATGGGATTATCAAAGTGCTAATTAGACAATATATTGTCTTCTCTGCAATCTCGACGAGGTAAAACAGATTTGCGAATCTACGCTATATATACAATATATTAACTTTCCCTGAAGTGCGAATCTATGCAATTTAGATGAGATTATCAAAGTGCTAATTAGACAATATATTGTCTTCTCTGCAATCTCGACGAGGTAAAACAGATTTGCGAATCTACGCTAAATAGACAATATATTAACTCTCCCTGAAGTGCGAATCTATGCAATTTAGATGAGATTATCAAAGTGCTAATTAGACAATATATTGTTTCTTTCTGGGGAACAAGAGCTCCAAGTCCCAGCATCGCACATATGTATATAGTCTACATTTTATGCAAATCATTCGTGTATTTCGAAAAGGAAAACGCCGACATTCTCGGTATGAGCAAACTGAGAAGAATGGAATGTGCTCGCGTGAAGCTTTCTCGCGATGACAGGTTAAGGAAAGAGATATTCAGCGTTTTACGTCATGTTACATTGTACGTCACAGGTTATGTTGACTTTGGTCCATGGAAGATGAGCGTTATCCGCTTTAATAATTATCGGCGACCTCAGTGGGGTATAACTTGTCATTGACGTCACGGACAAGTCGAACTTCTCGGGGATCTCCGGTTTGAGATGTCCCCTTCGTAGATTTCCGCTCGGGAGTTCCGAACGGGTGTACCTTGTGTGAGGGAGGATACTCGAACAGTGTCGATCATTCCGTCAGCAAGTTTACTCTGCTGCATAATCTGGTAGTGGGATGAATTCTCATTCAATATTTACGTTCAGTTGAATCGATGCAGGGGGCATATTGCGGTCGGTGGATTTGTTCGGGGAGAAACAGAATATATTGTATAATTAGCATCTCGTTCTAAATAGCAAAGTATCCTAGAAAATATCTGCAAATTAGCAGCTTTGCTAATTAGATTCTAAATAGATGCGAGAGAATATAAGCCAATCGCGCACCTTAATGCGTCATTTTGCCTATTTCCTGAAATCATAAATCCAGTACCATGGACATTTCACCCAGTATTTATCATTTTCCTCAATGCAATATCCCACTATTTTCCCCTTATACAAAGTGTGCCGTGCAGCGCGTTCCCCCACACCGCCCTACACATGCTTCCTCATACCAATGATGCATAGCCATGGAAATTCCCCATTATCTCTTCTTTACATCTGTATCCATATCATCTAACCTTGATCAGGTTCCCAGTCTTATCTCTATTTCTCTGAATCATCTCTATATATTCACCAATTATTTCACCCATTTCTCTTCATTTTCCCCAATAAAATACCACAATATTCCCCGTAATTTTGTCTATTTCCGGAGATCATAAATCCAGTGCCATGTACCGGTAAATGTTGCCCAGTATTTCTCATTTTCCTCAATGCAATATCCCACTGTTTTCCCTTTACTGTGCCTATTCCCCTAATGTCATAAAATACACTGCCTTATATACACAGTGTATCAGCGATACGGATTTGATATTTTGGAACATCATGATGTCTTGCCGGCATCATTGAAAATTGTTGACCGCTTCTCTCTTGCAGGAAACAAGCCTATGTTTATGTATACTTTTGTCTTTTTGAATTTGGTGCTAATACTGTTATATGGAAATGGAATAGGTCTTTGGATTATGGACGCGGATATTCTCTAATGGACGACGGCTGGATTATGAATGACGGACTAGACGCTTGTAATTCCCCAAGTATTTTCACTTGTTATTCTCTATCATTCCAGTAAATTCCCTCATTGTGTATATTCAAACCCATGCTTCCCACTGTCTTCTGTGATCAGCTCTCTTAATATTTCCCTTATTTTCTACGATCAAATATGCCCGTATATCCCCTCGTGCCCATTCCCGCAGGATAATATAGTCCAATGCCATAGCTTCCATCATCCAGCATTCCCAGACCCCAGCCTATGTACATGTATGTTCGCTTGTATCAATGGTGAATAATTCCTGATGCTTACTTCTCCCCATCATTTCTGATTTTATTTGAATAATCTTGCCATTTCCCCTGACCCGTATATACCTGATTCGCCTAGTCCAACTCTTTTCGTACTTCCCAAACATCCCTAATAAAATCATTAATGAGACCACTCTCCTGTCTGTTCAATGGGTGTGTACCTAACCCAAGTACCTCAGTTAAACATGTATTGCCCCCGTCATCCCAGCTCACTTTTTGCCACTGTATCCCATTCATGGTACTCTTTTTTAATAACTTCTTTTTCAGCATCACTCTTTCTGCATTAAATCTGACACATTTTAGTATTATGTGTTTACTATCTTCCACTTCCCCACAAGTTCTACACTTCTTTTCTTCCAAGTCCCTCTTCAGTCTACTTCGAGTTGCCAGTGACCCGACTCTAGCTTTTGCCAACCAAGAAAAATCTCCCATCCAGTCAACGTAATTCTCACGCTTAGGAAATTCTTTTTTCCAATACACCTGGAGTGAAATCTTACTATTCACACTTTCCCTCCAGCTGTCCTCCCATCCATCCTGAATTTTCAGGAATACTTCTTTTTTCCACTGTTTACTCCCATTTTCTATCATCGATAAATCAATATCATGCCGCCGTCATATTATATCTAGTTCCTCAAACCATCCTGTGCGTTTGTTTATTCTGATTCCTTCCTTCCACACCATTTTAGCCCATCTGTCCTCATCCAATAAACTAAGCCGTTCATAATAGTTTAGCTTCAATCTGCTATCTTTCTCCTCCATCCTTGTCCATCCAAGCTCCCCATAAATAGCTTCCGTTGCTGTCAGCCTGTTTACCCCTAGGATCCATCTGCCCACCTGAAGCTCCACCAAATTTAGAGCCTCTACCGTTTGCCTATCAAGCTCCATAATTTCCACTCCATATAAAATCCTGGGCATAGCTACTCTCTCCCAAAGTATCCTAGCACACATACTACGATTACAGGAGTTGCTACTTATAGACTTGATCAATCCGAGCATTTGTTTAGCCTTTCTGACCATTGACTGTTTTTGACTGACAAAAATACTTCCCTTCGTCCTCACTTTAACTCCCAAATACTTGGATTCGTCCACCTCTCCTATCTCCATGTCATATTCTTCGCCTTCCGTCATATCAATTTTTCCTAGTTTCCATTTAGTATTGCCATGTTTAACTTGTCCACTAACCATAACAGCACTCTTTATGGGACTATACAAGATCTTACGTTCAAAACCAAATATTCCTGCTATGTCAAGTAGAATCTGTAATTCCTTTCTCTTTTCTGCTAGTAACAGAATATCATCTGCGAAGAAGACCCCAGGCATAGTTTGTTTTCCTATCTTAATGCCTACCCCTAATGCTAATAACCGCCTCCCTATAACTCTGCAAGGTACAAGGCGAATAAGAATGGAGACAAAACACAACCCTGTTTCAATCCTTCTTTTAGCTCTATGAAATCTGTCTCGACATCCCCGAAGCCTTTTTTGAATTTGCCTTCTTTATATAAACTTTTAACTATATTCAAAATCTTGCCACTATAACCTAACCCTTGTAGAACTTCCCATAGTGCTTCTCTCCATACTCTGTCATATGCTTTTCTTATATCTATGAATGCCAAGCAACTGCCCTGGTGTATAGCCCTCCTCTGTTCTAGTATTTGTTTCAATATAGAGAGGTTATCCTGACACGTTCTATCCCTCCTAAATCCGGCTTGAACTTCCCCCAGTAAACCCCTGGATTCTACATCTCTCTGAAGTCTGTTACCTATGATCCTTAAAACACTTTTCCAACATTGCTGGTCACGGTTATCCCCTTGTAATTGTCTAGTAACTTTTTATCTCCTCCCTTATGTAACAGGGTCATCCTAGCTACTTTCCATACCATCGGAATCGTTTCATCATTCCATATTCTACATAGGAGTATATAGAGACATTCTACTAACCGCTCAACACCCTCTTTCAGAAACTCATTTGGGATGTTATCCATTCCCATAGCTTTTGATCGCTTTAGCTGTTTGATAATCATCTCTAATTCCTCTATCTCAGGTTCAGCTAGAATGGATTCCATCTCTATATGTTCATCGTTCAAACATTTTTTCTCTTCCTGTCTTATATTCTCTATAATATAACTTCATCTGCTGCTCTATGTTCATGTTACAGGGGTAAAAGCGTTCGGTGTCCGGTTATTTTCGTTTAGTTTGACCTAACGAAACGCGAACGAAACGAAGTGTAAACGCGTTTCAAACGCTTACCAAACGATTATAGGAAACAAAACGCTTTCAATATCGCTTAATTTTTATTTTATCAAAACGCGTTTCCCTCGTCAAACGCGTTTGCTCTGATCGAAACGCGTTTATAAACGCGTTTGTGAATACGTTTTATAAACGCGTTTCGAACGCGTTTCTCTTTTCGTTCGACTCATACAAATTTGTGTTTTTATTTTGCAAACCAGGCCATGAAGCCCACGTGTCGGGGCTTTCCTCAGCCGCTATTTTAATCCCTGTGCTAGAAATATATGTGGCATAGCCTTTAATATACATGTACAAGGGTAAAAACGTTCTGTGTCCGGTAATTCGTTTCGTTTATATATTGCGCTAAGCTTAAATCTTTTCGTTCACCAAGCGAAACAATATATGTCTTCCCGTACCAAGCGAAATGATTAGTCAGGCATGTGATACCGAGCCGAAAAAGCGTTTCGCCTGACCTTGACTCCATGCAGCTTTTGATCAACACTCAGTCGCCGAACCGTTGTACAAAGAAAAAAACCCAGACCAAATAGTATTCTCGCCCGACGAAGGAACCGTGGTGTGGACGGTAATGCTTATTTAACAACAACAACAATAAAACGCGTTACGAAACACGTTTCGAAACGCGTTTTGAAAACGCAAGCTTAAATCTTTTCTTTCACTAAGCGAAACAATATTTGTCTTCGCGTACCAAGCGAAATGATTAGTCAGTCGTGTGATACGAACCGAAAAAGCGTTCCGCCTGACCATGACTCCATGCGGCTTTTGATCAACACTCAGTCGCCGAACCATTGCACAAATAAACAAAAACAGACCAAATAGTATTCTCGCCCGACAAAGCAACCGTGGTGTGGACGGTGATGCTTATTTAACAACAACAACATCAATAAAACGCGTTCCGAAACGCGTTTCCAAAACGCGTTTCGAAACCGGTTTCCAAAACGCGTTTCAAACGCGTTCATAAACGCGTTCGTGAAACGCGTTTTAAGCGAAACGAAACGAAAGATAAATGAACATACCGATGATCAAACGCGTTTGCGAGGTATAAACGCGTTCTTTGAGAAGCAAGCGAAACGAATACAAAACGCGTTCAGAACGCTATTGAAACGCGTTTCAAACGCTAATAGAACGATAATATACGTGAAAAATCGGACACCGAACGCTTTTACCCCTGTACCTGCTCACCTCCTCTCATTTTGTTTCCACCATTTCCTTAATATATGCCTTGCTCGTTGTCACCCCTTGAGTTGTTTTTAAGGACTCGAGGCCCGGGGAATAGGCTCAAACTATCGATATTTTTTTCTTTGCATATTTCAAAAGTTGAAGAAAAAACCTATCAAGTGTTTCTGTTATTTTCCTTAAAAAATGTTTGCAAACGTGAAATTTTAGCTCTCAAAAATTCACTGTCTGTGGAAGAACTCTGCCCTGTGGGGATTAGCGCGCATTACTCCCAGTCGGTGTTATCGCCTGCTGTGACTTCGCACCTTGGCTAATTACTTGTCACTGCAATACACACAATTAGTTGTTTTTCTACTACATTCATGCCAAAGCCGCCATCGTTTACAAAATATTGAACAGGAAATTATATGGTCTATCTCAGGGTTTTCGCGCCACATGACAAAATAAAAAAATACAAACACACTGCTCAGGTGGTCAACCATTTCCGGAAAGCATGTGGTATATGCAAATATATATATTGCGAATTTGCGTAATGTTTTTCATAATATCTCACTTGACATTCTATCAACATATCTTACTTGCCAACACAATCATGGGAATAACACGTTACAAGATTAGTAGGACACGCATGCAGGCAAAAAGAAACTTTGATAAACATTATTGCACGACTCCTGCTGTTCGGTCATATATACCTCCGATTCAGTATTACTTCATACTGCATTATCGCATAATACATGCGGCAAATGTAGAGGTATTCATTCAAAATAAATACGTTACGTATTCACCACCGTACATATAATTATAAAAAAGGCAAACATTATTCCCGCAAATTGTATACTTTCGCGATAATAGTAAGTGTTTTAACTCCACACCGGAAATGGCCGCTGCCAGTTTTTTCCCGTTTGAGGTCTGTGGACTGACCATTTCCTGTTTTCTTCTCTTTCCTTGAGCTATACCTTTTGCAGTCGGCAATTAAATCCATGAATGTCCAATTGCCGCAAATCACATCTCTGTAAGCCTTCTATAGAATGCTCGACGTCTACTCAATCACCCGCGGTGAGGGATTTCGGAAGGCGTGAAAACTGACCAACGGGGCATATTCGTGACTGGTTTTCTACACTTTCTCAAAATATGTTGTTCCAAAGTGATTAAAGAACGTTTGGTCTATAACCCCTATATGTTGTGTGAGAATATTGTGTCATTATCATGAAGTAGCGGATAATAATTACAGAATATCATCTGAAAAGTAGATTATTTTTGTTTACGGTCTATATCTGACATCTTTTTTTACACAGCTGGTACATACAAACTTGCTAATAACTTCTCTATTTTTCATCCGATCATGTCAATTTTTGGGGAGCATAATATATACATTACAGTCCGAACGAAAGTGTCTCAGTTTTTCAAAACGTTGCTTTGTTTTGAAGTTATTGGAACTTGAAATAGATTTTCATTTTGTTTCAAAAAATAAACTTTACAACGTTCTCAAACTTTTTCTAAGAGTTTAAAAAAAATCTGAGACACACTTGTTTGGTTTGAAAGGTTTATTATCGCCATGCAAAATCTCGGACTCGTTACTTGTAAAATAATAGGTGAAATTAGCGATATAAAAAGACATTATTCTTTTGAAATAACTGTTTTCTAAATGCAACAAAACCGGTGAAATAAACGTAAGAATTAATTGTTTACTTAATTTGGAACGCCCGAATCGTGATATATATCGTGATATATATATGTATGTGAAGTGGTTGTGATGAAATGAGACAGAATGCACGAGGGGGCCTAGTATCAAGCGCTACCCCGGGCCTCGAGTCCTTAATGTCCTTGTTACCACCGGCTTGTTTCCTTCATTCAGCGCGTATAACTTTATAACATGGCACACATGCAAAATAATCAAAATCAACACGACACTATAAGATTTTGGCACTACAGGCTTTCACCCTGGGACGTCTCACAATGGATCCGGAACATGCAGCCCCCGTCTCTTCTATCCTATTCAGATACACGATCACAAAATACCCCGCGGGCAGCTGTTACCCCACTCTCTCTTTCGAGCGATACAACACTCACCTCACTGTAATCAATATTATGCCATAGCAAAGATAACAATTATCCTCTTCAATCACCTAACACCACCTCCCATTGCCCCATCGTCGAAATGATATTGTCTAAAATAATCTTAGTCGGAAGTAAAGCGCATACGTTGCAAGAAGTCCTGGGTATGAATACTGCATCTTAAGACAATTTTCTTTGCATCCGAAGATCTTCTCCGTACCCTATTTAAGATCTTCATACTCCATACTCCATTCAACGCCACGGCACGTAACGTCTTCAGATAGCCACGTCGCGTCTCAAGATAATCCTGTCATGCATTAAGACTGCCATGTAACGTCTTAGGATAGCCACGTAACGTCTTAAGATAACCATGTTATGCCCTCCGACCGTCATGTCACGTCTTAAGGTTGACATGTCACGCCTTAACATTGGCACGTCACGTCTTGAGATAACCACGTAACGTCTTAAGATAACCATGTTGTGCCTTAAGTCCGTCATTTTAACGCGTTAAGATAGCCATGTAACGTCTTAAGATTGACACGTAACCGGTAGTAATGTCATTGTCGAAAGTGGTGTAATAGTGGCGCCACCTGTCGGGAGTGATATCATCGCCGGAAATGACGTCATCACAGGAAGTGACGTCATCGTTGAAAGTGACGTCATCACCGGGAGTGACGTATGCAGATCCATCCGATCCATCGGCTCCCTCGTCTCCACTGACGTAGACCTCTCGTCTCAACCTCTACTTAGGAGGCATTTTGATCATTGAATTAGATTTGGCTGAAGGTGTCATATTTTAGATATGCAAGGAATTCAATACAAAAATGATACGAAAACAGTAAAAAAAAAAACAAAAAAAAACCCAACAGTGAACGTCGGCCGACACTGTTTTTCGTCATTTTGACTGTGGCCATTTACATGACTAAATTTGGATATGTTCTCTGTAAGAGAGGCAATAATATTATCATTCTAGTAAATTATACAATTCCATAACATTTTGAAATTCCATAACATTAAAAAACTTGCGTACTTTGAATATTCTGTTTGAAAACAATAGCAATGTTGATTAATGTTGTTGTTAATGTTTCATCACTTCTAGTTATTTTCGCAAAGTTTTCAATTCTAAAGTGTTATTCCATGGGCTGAATATGCAGCGTTCATGTTATATTTTGGGAGATTACCTCTCTATTTTGGTTGTTACACTTGAAGGTATGTATATAAGTTTCCGTTGTTCATTTCTTGTCTCGTTCTTCATTACTTGGAATTATCGCGGAATTTGACTAATGGTGATATCTTTCGAAACAAACTGAATATCATATTATTGGTGTCTTCACACCTTCAAATAGGATAAAAGTAAATAATGACACGATAAATCTAAAATTTGATGAAAAAGCAAGAAACGGGTAACGCCCGCAAACGCTCGATAGCGACCGCTAATGCCCGCTTCCCCCCCCCCCCCGCAAACTCTCGTAAACGCATTGTGCTGGAGTCGGCTGATGATGACCTGCTATTGAATGTTGGATATATCTTACGTGTTGACGACGATGGACGTCAACGTCCGTCAACGCATTAAGTGCGGGCGTCAGCAAACGTCCGCAAACGCAAAACTTTCGTAAACGGGCATTTTATTTATGTAGATCAAAACAGCCGCATGTAACAATTTGATTCGGAATTATAGTTACCGTAGTTGAAAATCACCCAACAGTTCACATATTCTCCGTTACTGGACCTACATTAAATATATGTACTCAAGATAAAAAAAAACTGTCAAATAGGAATACACTAGAATACACTAAAAGGATTTAAAGCTTTAACCTGCTCGTTCAGCTCGTCAACGCTCATCAACGCCCACAAACGCCCGCAACGCCCGTCAGCGCCAGCAAACGCCCGCTAACGCCTGTCAGCGCCTGCAAACGCATTAAGTGCGGGCGTCAACGGGTACAAACGCATTTCAGGGGACATCAAAGCATTACGCCGTGATCGCTTCACATCTATCGAAGCGGATAGTATACCGCCCATGCACAGCGGGAGTTGTTCCTATCGTGGTACAAATAGAGTTGCGACATCCATTCATAAATACAACTCTATTAGATAGACTAGTGCACTTCTCCTTTGTCATGTAGCTCAACACGTCTTATACTTGCTCTGAGAGTAACCGATCGTTCTCTCTGAGAGTAACCGATCGTTCACCAAGTACCATGAGACGAGTTGACATCGGAAGAATATCCATCGGTACGAAGACAATAAGAGTTTGCGCGTTGATATGGATATTGGGAGTTCGTACTCTGGCGATGGTAGTGATGAAAACTCATTCTCTGACACGGACAGCAATACCTCATTTGATGCACATACCGCTGCTATCCAGGACAGGATGAAGAGACCTTACAGAAAGCGTATGCCTGCAACTTCGAATCATAAAATCTGCCATGGCTCTGTATGACAAATATACCTCGATTTCCCTTGAAATTAAGAGAGATCCTAAGCATAGGGCCATAATAAAAACCAAAAGCTACTTGGGAGAGGATATTGGGTTACCGCCCAAGGAGGCCCTAAAAATGGTATCAAGATGCGGAAATACCTGTTCAAGGACATGTTGCCCTCGAAGTATCCTGGATTGCTAGATAGCCAGTCTGATGAGGAAGGAGGACGCATTCTTAATGGTTAATAATAACATGCCCAGACTTAAATAGCGTTTACGGACGTTGGCGGGCGTTAGCGGACGTTTGTGGACGTTTGCGGGCGCAGACATGTGAGATATATCCAACATTCAATAGCGGGCATTTGCGGGCGTTACCAGTTTCTTGCCTTTTCACCAAATTCGAGATTTTGCTTGTCATTATTTATATGAACGGACATTATACCGTTAAGGTTTTCGACTTGTCCTGGTCATATGGGTTCAATGTGTAGCCTGACCAAGGGGTGTGTTGACAGTTTTGGTCTCTGTACACGCATACAAGTTATCTAAGATGGATAACCTCTGTTATAATAATGGTGCGAATGAATACTTCATTTCTGCAGACTAGCCAAGACAGAAAACCGATATATTACAATACGTTTTCAGATCAACACTATCGCATCCTGATAGGGGAACACAGAGAAAATTGTAAATGGAACTTTGAAATGAGAGGAATACACTGGATTAGTTTTTGACCTAAATTTGCTAAGTAACAGTTTATGGTGCAATTCTTCGACCGCATAGGAAGCTAGGAACCATATAGACTCTATTCCAAACTTCTTTACTATAAACAATATGCAGTTCATCGTGCCATTTACATTCAAATTTTGGAACCGAATACAATTTGTGAATAAACAGTGCAGATGCCTAAGCCATTTTAGATAGTAAACAGGTTTATCATTCACCAGAACCTCCGAATTCATCCAAATCGGTTGCTGGTTACTACCAATCTGATTCCTATATATTTGTATAAATTCTTTCAAAGATAGAAATACATCTTTCCAAAAATAATTATCGCATTTGGCTGCAATAGTCTTCAATGAAAACATCTTTCATTTGATTAAAAACTGAGAATGGTACAGGAAGAATATAAGTTAGTATGCTCTGCAATTTACACGTAGATATTAATAGTTTTCTCATCCAGCTTACTTTAAGTGACTTTATAAAAGTGCGGATATCTGCTGCTTTTAGCCCTCCATCTTTATATGGGTGGTTATGGTCTTTCGCGCTATTTTGTCAGCTCCGTTTTTCCAAATAAGAGCAAATCATAATTGTTCTAACTTTTTAACGAGTTCTTCTGAAGGCGATGGGAGAGCGGTTAATAGATGCGTCAGTTTTGAGAGGGCTAAGGTTTTAATTACCGTTATTCTCTCTAACACTGTCAAATGTCCCCCATCCCATTTCTTTAACAAGTGTCTAATTTCCTTAACTTTGTCTTCAAAATTCAAAGCTTCTATACTATTTAGATCTATTGATAGTTTTAAACTCAAAATCTTAAATTCAGTACTCCATGCAAGCGGGGTATCTAAATAGAGGTATTTCGGTTTATTACACAGAGTTCCTAAAAGCACTGCATTTGATTTCGAAAAGTTTATATGCAGATCAGAGATTTTTGAAAAAAAGTTTCTATCATTCCAAAGTTGTTAACAAAGATTTGTTGCTGCCATCTGAAAAGAAGGTTGTGTCATGAGCATATCGAGAAAGCTTTTGGGTTGTGTCGTGAATATTTATTCCCATAATGTTTCGATCGCTGCGGACAAGGATGCCCATTATGTCCACACACAATAAAAATAGATATGGAGAGAGTAGATCTCCCTGCCTACAACCTCTGCCAAGCCCAACGAAAGGGGAGAATATACCTGACTGAATAACAGTAGAACAGCTGCCATTATATAATACTGATGTACATTTCTGTATGGAGGTACTGAAAGTTTTCAACACGATATCTATGAGTTTCCATGATATAGAATCAAAGACCTTCTCAAAGTCGATAAGCAGTAGGAGACCAGGTACGTTCTCTTTTTCACAATACCAAATAATGTCATAAATTTGTCTTATATTTTCTGAGAGACACCTTCCCGGTAGAAATCCCTTTTGATATTCATTGGTCAAAACAGGTAATACAGATTTGATCCTCTCTGCAATGCAGGAAGATCCTATTTTATAAACGACATTCAGTGAAAAAATTGGCTGCCAGTTCTCTAGTTTGTCTCTTGGTTAGTCACCTTTAGGAATCATAGTTATCACCTCTTGTTTTTGTGTCGTACAAAGTTCTCCAAGTTCATATCCATTGTTTAAACTTTTTATCATATATTTCCATATATCAGACATGAAAAATTTGAAAAACTCAACATTAAATCCATCTCACCCCGGACACTTCTCATTCTTCATCTTTTTTAAAACAAACAAGGCTTCATCATGACGGATTTCTCCTTCCAGATTGTCTGCCACATCGGTTGTTGACTTCGGAAATATAATATCTTTGAGACGTTTTTCTATAATATCTTAGGAATCATTATTAATTGTTCTCTCTGTGTAGAGCTTCGTATACAACTTCTGTACTTCATTTAAGATCTGTTTCTGATCTGACAGGGCAGAGCCATCCGGTAGGGTGAGGGTTTTTCCTATGGTTTTTACAACCTTTTTTGTCTCTAGATTGCAAAAATATTTTGTCGGTTTTTCTTCGTCTTTTATCTACTTTGCTCTTGATCGCAACATAGTTCCAGTATTAATTTCCTTGTGGCAAGTTTATATTCAGACAAAATGTCGAAGAAAAGATCTGATGTTTCTCCTTCATCTAACAAATTATTTGTTCACTGAGAAATTTTTGTCTAGCCACTTTCTCTTTTTTTATTTTTGACGCAAATTTTATCGTTTCTCCTCGTATCCTAAGCATGAGAGTTTCTAAGAAAAATTGGTCAGAAATACATGTAGTATAAGTTTTGACGTTGGTATCTAATAAATTTAGTTGTATGGAGTCGCTGCATATTTCACAATTTCTTCCTTAACTACGCCTTTAACCAATTGAACATAGTCCTTATCATGTAGGAGTGTTTGATTAAACCTCCAGAAAGATTTGCTGCGAGCAAATTTTTTATCATTTGATTGCAGCGTAATAATTGAATGGTCCGTTTGGTATCCCGGGAGAATATCTACCTTTCCCACAAAATTTAATAATTGCTCTGAGATCAAAAAGAAATCTAGCCTAGTGGATGGACGACGCTTTCGCCACGTATATCTATTCATGCCGCTTGCGGATGCCAGTACACATTCTCTTGAATTTGGATTGTTAACTGCTTTATAATCGTAGGTATCCATTCGAGGATTCATTACAAGGTTTCAATCCCCACATATGATAATAAAGGGATTATCAAACTCATTTATACTGAGAAAAAGTTTCATGTAAAAGTCAGGTGAATCATTGTTTGGACCAAATATGTTTGCTACGGTAAAACGTAATCCTCCTACACTAATGCCCGCAACTAGCCTATTTCCACCATCATCGTGTTTGGAGCCATGAAAGGTATACTGAATGTCGCCTTTTAAAAAGATCGCCACCCCCTAGCATTGCTCCTATACCGGTTATAAATTAAATCATACCCCCAAACCATTTTCAGTTGTTCTTTTTGTTCAATTGTAAAGTGCACATCTTGCAGACAGTATAAAAATAATGTTATATTATCCATTCACTGAACTCTTTGATATTTGCGACACAGGTTTCAATAAGACATTGGCCATAAATATATACAACTGCAGTGTACTTAATCGACAATGAACATGTACCAATATCTGTGCAGATTTTTTAAATGTATATGCTAGACAGCATTATATCAACAGTAATAAAGAAAAAGGCACAGTTGCCTGAAATTGACATGTTACCCAAATTGGGACTATAGTCAATCGCCGTCTAGCTAGACGGCCATCAAAGCCCATTTCGCGCATAGACAATAGCTAAGTTTGCTTCACGCGGAATACTGCCACCTTACACGAAGACATTTGGCAAATTCCCCCAAAACTTACATCTCAACTGACAGTCAATTTCACAGTTATTACATAATCAGTGTGTTAAAATAGAGAAACCGGTCCATAAGATATTGCTTGTCAGTCTTATTACATACGGTGAGCGTTTGCAATCTAGAAACCTTTGTCATTTTTTTTGGCAAACTACCGTAAACTTTTAGTGGTATTGCCGTCGACACAGAACACCTGACATTCAGTGAAGTCTTCCAAAATGTTAGCTATAATATAACCAAACCGTGTACCAACATTTTGGTTATAACTAGTGCCATGCTAAAAAAATCTTGAAAAAAAACACACTTCCCAACGCCCGAATAAAGCTAAACTCACCTCTTATTTTATGGTAAACGAACAGCTGGTACATTTAACTTGTCGTTGGGATAGATAGTTAGATCACAGGTCATTTAATGTTCGAGCAGCAGACCAAAACTTGTTCACAAATCGTCAAACTCGTCTTCTTCGATTTGTAGTCAGCCATGTTCAGTTCAGTGCGCATGCTCAGCGCATAAAAACATCCGGTTTGCGAAACACGTGGCTGAGCACATGGCCACGCCTCCCCACGCCCACCACGATCTCCACGGACTTCCAGCTGACATTCAACTTTGTCATGCCAGAAAGAGTTGTAAAAGGTTTAGCACAACTTAGAACGTCTGGGATATCCATCCCTTACAGTTTAAAACAAAAACAACTGGATATTTTGCAAAACCTGATGGACAACAAGAACGTGTTCGGTGTGTTACCCACAGGTTTCGGAAAGAGCGACTGCTATGGGCTTTTTCCAAATTTATTAGATGAGGTAAAATAGCCAATTTGGATGGAAGCCCAGAATACTATAATTCGAAAATTAGCAGAAGTGTGCGTAAAAACTGATTTATGCGGTGTGGGAACCAACATGATAGTTCAAAACAGTTCCCCACATTGCCAATTCCCCACACAGGATAGTTTCCCACATTGACAGTTCCCCAGATGAGGGAATTCCCCACATTGACAGTTCCCCCAGATTGACAGTTCCCCACATGAGGTTTTCCCACATACATTTTACATATGAAATTAGTTTCTAACAGTGACAACATTTTATTACTAACCAATGGATATTACATAAGCATATTTAGCGCTTTTGTTCTACAGGGGTATTTTTTCCACATACACTTTGACATCTGAAATTAGGATGAATTAGTAAGTCAACAATTGTACACATGTAAAATATAATTTATTATATACTTAATGTGTGTGGAAAAAATGTGGAGCAAAAGCGCTAAATATGCTTATGTAATATGCATTGGTTAGTAATAAATTGTTGACTTACTGCTATAAAGTAATTTCATATGTAAAAAATGTATGTTGGTAAATCTTCATGTGGGGATTTTTCCCATGTGGGGAACTGTCAATGTGGGGAACTGTCCTGTGTGGAGAACTGACAATGTGGAGAATTGACAGTGTGGGGAACTGTCTATTTGGGGAACTGTCAGGGAACCGGGAAACATGCATAATGCATAAATGTTGATATGTTTAAATTAATAGGTATGTCCAAAAAACGAGAAGCACATAGCAGTCGTAATTTCACCTCTTAAAAGTATAATGGCAGATCAGGTGAGGAAATGGACAGAGAGGGGCGTAAGCTGCGCCGTAATAACAGCTTTGAGAGATATGGCCACATCAGTGATAACCGGTACGTTATGATTGCCATTTCAATAAGAAATATGGCAGTTCCGTCCGTATTCTACAAAGTCTCAGAAATAGATATAGAGAGAATGAAAGTTTCACGTCGCGCTCAGCAATATTTCAGCTATATAGCGACGATCAGAAAATTAAGTAAATGATTTAAAATATACACAATAAACTTATCCAACAAACCGAATTCTCTCAAATCTTACAAATAAGAGTATTATTAATTGGAATAGCTGTACACAACCATTCATTTTATGTGAAATTTAATTAATGCTCGGCTGGAAGTTTGTGTGTCTTACGACTGATCGATTTACTTAACACTTCAAGTGTGTGTTGTTATTTTTTTTTTTTTATTTTTTTTTTTTTTTCATGACTTCATTCAGTAAATTTGGATGTGTGGTTTCAAACAGGCATTGGAGATGGAGAATACAGTCTCTTGTTTTCATCTCCCGAGGCTCTCACCCAAGACTTGTGGTGGGACAGATTGGCTCCATTGGCAGAGAGAGTGTGCCTGCTTGCGTTCGACGAGGCACATTGCATCATATCATGGTAAATAGTGCGGTGGCTTAAGGCCAGATTTTGACTTTATCGAGAATTTGGCACACGTGCGGCAGAGGCACGGAGAACATCACAAATATAGCCCATTAGGGGCCCGGGGTCATTTCGGTGCTATAAATGGCAATTTCTACCCCAGTGATTTTGAAAACAGCATATATCCGTGGTCTTATATGGTGGGAGTCTGAACAAATCCGCAGTAATAGTGTTGGCTAAGGTCTAACTCGAAATGCAAAATAATCGAAGATGGCAGCCATAATGATATAACAGCTACGTCAGGAAAATATACAATTTATGACGAATTTTCGAATCGAAAGCTTGAATTATTTTGTGTAGTATTTTCTTCGTGTTAAGTATACAGTGAATATTACAAAATGATAGGCTATAACTTCGTCATGTTTGTGAACCATGTATTTGAACTACAGCAATCGCGATATCTAATGTCTCGTATTCAATATATAGGTCCTGTGGAATCGCACCGTTATTAGATACTGCAGTTTTGTTGTCTTGGTTTAGACTTTGGTTTATTGTCACTCTCGATGTTATTTGACTTAAATATACTAGGCAGACGGAGTGTTTTAAGTCACATTTTCATCATATTCACTAGCAAAGAAGTATAATAAAGAACAACTTTTATTATGTGTTTATACCCGAAGAAGTTTTATTGTGCTGCACATTTCCAGGTGCCATGTCGAGTGGAACCTCCAATGTTCGTTTATTCGACTGTTTCTGATTAGACTGTCCGCGAATAGGAAATAAACAGTGAAAGAAAAAGTAAGGTGCATATTCATTTTTATATAATTATACACAGGGGTACCACATTCAGGAAGGATTTTCTGGAGCTTTTTAGACTGAGGAGTGTCTTTTGCAATGCGAGAATTCTGGCACTCACAGCAACTGTAACCGAGGCAATGATAGGTGATATCACATCTAAATTACACTTGGAAGAAGATACATTCGTGGTCATTGGTGCATTGCCGGACAGGTGGGATATTATCTATCTACTCCTGAACATTTGAACACATTTATAGAATATACTATTTCTTTAATATAACATTCACAACATGGAAATAACTCATAGCCTAGAATGAACCTCTTGAAAAGAAGCCGGGCACCTAAAGAATGCGTAGAAATCATAAGGAAAATGTAACCATCTTCACTTGGACAGTTTCCCAACGGAACAATGGATAACATATCATTACAAATATGAGAAATAAATATAATGTAATTTGGCAATATATTTCTTCTTAGACCAGCTATACTGCTGTCAATCACTAAAGCTGGTGATGGCAATTTCCAAGAAACTTTGGAGTGGTATAAAGACCGGTCGGTGTTGGAAGGGCAGAAGTGCCCAAAAGCGATCATATATACCAGGTAAAACCTACATGATGGTTAAATAATATTAAGTAACAAAGAACACCTTTTAAGGTTGAATGTTCCCCTGACGGAATAATGAACTGTATAAGTGTCATATTTCTCCCACATTCTCTAACATCGACATATAAATTGAACAGATATATAAGAGATGTAAAAAGTTGACAACGTATGGCGAATACAAATACTCCTTGTCATTTCTCATCGGTGGTAGAATACGGACAAGTGTAGGACGGACCTTTGATATCTGAGCTGTGATCTTCTTGCACCTGTTCATGTGAAAACTATGGAGTACCCATGCGGTCCATGGGATCGGCGTAAGCGGAATTAGATACGCTAGCTCGGCAGATGTGACAAAAGATGAGTTGAAATAAATGCCTCATCTGATGTTAATGCATGGATGAGCATATAGGGTGTGTAATGGAGTAATCGTCTCAACATGGGGTAAACACGGTACATGGAAGAATACCCAAAAAGAAAACTAATATGAAATCGTGCAGGACTAGTTACCTATCGATAGCAAATGAGAATGATAGGCTAGAAACACCCTGAAAAACAGAAAGAAATAAAAATACAAATATCGTCCGATCCACCCCAGTTTACAGTAAAAATATTTTGAATATGCTTCAGGTACCATCTGCTACAACCTTAGTGTTACTAGGAGAAGATCGTCCATTAACGTATAAAAAATGTCAATGAATGCTTTCATCCTTTGTAGAAGTCACGATGATGCAGCTAATGTTTATGCATGGCTGATAACTGCCATCCACAAACCCGATCCAGCAAAACCCAAATCAACCGTCATCATGCAAAGACAGGTGGAGATGTTCCATGGGAATACAACCACCAAAAGCCAGAATCGAATCCTGTCAAGGTTCCGGGAGGCAGATACAACACTCAGGGTTGTAGTAGCCACCATCGCTTTCGGTATGGGGGTGGACATAGCGGATATTCGTTATGTCCTCCACTGGGGGCCATCCAAAGACATTCTGTCGTACTGGCAAGAGGTGGGGCGATGTTCTCGTGATGGCCAATCTGGTGAAATCATCGTCTACATTTATCCCTATTCTATGCATCCAAACCGTGTGGATCAGCAGTTCATACAATTGTTGAAGAGCGTCCTAAATGATGGAAAATGCGTTCGTCAATTGGTACTTGATTATTTCTGTCATGATTCTTTACAGAAAGAAAACGATTCTCCAGCGCCAGACAGATGTTGCTGTAATTGTGCAAAACAATTGCTCGGCTAATGTACTCCCATTTTGACCACCACCCATTATGACTGTAGCATTGGTCCGTCCAGAAAATGAACAGATATTTTTTGGTATTGGTTATTATATGATAATATGTATTCCTTCATCTTTCAGTGATATGTGCAACAGTATACTATGTCGCGTGCATGGAGCAGCCGAAACCGATGCAATAGTATGCCATTAGATGATAATCTCTATTGTTCATGTGACATATTGACATATTTAATTGGGGTAGTAGAGAAAGGGCATGTTTGGCATCCGTGTCCTTTGTGACGTGACCGCGAACATTACCGGAATAATATTACGCGTAGGGTCATAGGTCAATTGGGGTCACTTAACGAAGGACCCGGATGTTACACTCACAGGTGATAAATGAACAACACCAAACATGCCCACTGTCTATTAATAATGAATTTCACTGAATTGAAGCGAAATTCCCTCAGCTTTACAGTGGAATCAATTTGCATTCTTGGTTGAGGGAAATTGATCTCAACTATTTTATATCCACCCCAGTGGTCAAGATACGCGCGATGTGCCTCTCCTGGCTGGTTTACACAATGCACCAGGTAATCCGATTAATAATGGATTGTAGAGTGTATTATACACCATCGGAAACGTCTTTTCCTAGAAATGCGAAGGCTCAGTGAACCATCAAGATATATCACTAGGCTGTTAAATCTATACCAAAAAAATATAATAACAGTGATACTCCAACATCATAGGACGGTACTTTTCCCAAAATCGACAAAAGTCGACTGAATCCCATCCCAAATTACAAGCGTCTGGTCCGTCATTCATAATTCAACCGTCCTCCATTAGAGAATATCCGCGTCCATAGTCCAAAGACCTATTCCATATTCCATATAACAGTATTAGCACCAAATTCAAAAAGACAATCACAGTATACATAAACATAGGCTTGTTTCCTGCAACAGAGAAGCGGTTCTTCTATATTGTAGTATGGCGTGGAGTACAGCTCACAATTCCGCTACACGTTTCCAGATGTCCAGTTTCCCACACAGTTCTTTCAATTTTGAGCCCATTTTCTCCCTGTTGCGTATGACCAATTGCCACGGGATATCCGGCATTCCGTCATGTTGCCTTCCTGGGAAAAAGCAGCACAGCCCATCGGGAAAGTAATCAGAGCAAAATGTGCTGACATCGGTCTGGTAGCGTTGATCAATGAGTTGTTTTTCGGACATACGCACATAAACTCCTTTTCGAAGCGCCCACCCATTTCGGCACACCTGGAAACTTGTGCGTCTGTATACTTTCCGCGGCAAGTCTTCAACATCTCTAGAATACAATACAAAATGATTAAAATAACAGCAATATCAAAGTCCTGATCCACAGTGTAATCAATAAATTTCATCCTATCTTATAGTAATAATAATGATAAAAAAACAGTACCCCATTTCTGCTGATTATAACATGTTTCAAATCTATTTACCTTTGAATTCGTTGTTGATGAATTCGTTGACGAGATCAAGGCCAATATTCCCACCTTCCCTACCATGCATATTGCACACCCGATTCCATGTTAGATCATCTGATAATCGTTTTGGTAGAAACCCAGATGTGGCTGAAGATCGAAGAACATAGAATATTATGATTTTGAGGATGTTTGGAAAGAAACAATATAGTATACAAAAGGAATACTGTCAGTGAGAAGGGAACACGTCCTAACATCCTTGTAATCTGTTTTGCAGGAAACCAATTTTGAAAGTATACAAAATCAGGAAGTGGTCTTAATTGCACTAGAAAGGTATTTAAATTATTGACGCATTGTTCTGATAACAGGTGAATAATAAATGTCTGATGTGACAACTATACTTTACATACCGGATAGTAAGTAGTGACCTATGATGAAGTATTTGAAGTGGCCCTGTAACCAGTAGCTCCACATATCCAGCTTCCAGTGGATGAGAATGGCCTGTCCGTTGCCTTCCCTCACAGCATCCCTTCTGATCAAATGGTTCAGGCCATGCCAAATTATCAACTTGCTGTAGTTGAGGACTTGATGATCAGTCGACTCAGATTTCAGCTCGCACTCACGGCAACAGTACCAAACATCTTAGGAGGTAAATAAATATTGTATGGAAGGAAAGTTCTCGAAACAGACAATTGGGATAAATATTTATTTTCGCCTGTCTACATCTGAAGTTACATCAACAAGTAAAAGCTAGTCAAAAGCAGTTAAATTCATCAGATGGCATAAGATAAGATAACAAAGGTAAACAGAAAGGCAAAAATATGAATTTTATTCTGAGGTATTACATGGAAAATTCCAACATGTTCAATATTCCTGACCTTTTTGACGTTCCCAATCGGTCACTCACCGGGTAATCCATTAGCGTCCAACATAAGGCAATCCACATGGTACCATTCCTGTTGTGTACATTTGTCAGTTCGTCCACATTGGACCATCTTCCCACCTCTTCTTTCATGACAGGAACAGTAAATATATGTACCATCTTGGCGACACTCGTCACTGCAGAACCAGTCGTCGTCAGCGTCTGGTATGACTGAATCATCAATTGCATTGTTCAAGTAATATTAAATTGATATTTCTTTCACAATGTCTCTATAAAACACACAAATTAAGAACTCCATAAAAATAAATGCTGATAAATAATTACTTACATATTGACATTAACCAACTGACGACAGAGAACTTCAGTTGTTAACTGATTAGGCTGGTTGCGAGGAGCAGGACCTTTTCTTCACGACCTCAACTCCCTCCCCCCCCTCCCCCAAATCAACATAACTAACCAATCAACGACGCTAACGAGCCCCAGTGTTTCACTCAACAGTTCTTACCTGTTATTCCTGCACAGGAAATGTTACTCCACATACGTTTGCATCTCCAAGAAGAGCATTGCACCATCATCTCACCTGTGTCTATATTGAAAACACAGAAGCATACACTGTAGACTTTTTCTGCGCCTAGAAATATATTTGTATTCTATTCATTTTGGGAGGGTAATTTTGCATTAAATATATAACAATAATGAACGTGTACCAGGGTACAACAAAATTGTAACAGTTGTTGTCATTCACAGCGGAAGGCTTACCCTGCATACAGGAGCAGAAAGGAAAGATGTTTGCCATATGATTTCTCCTCTGCTCCACTTGGGTGGCAATGTATGCCTCCTCAACAGTACGGGAGTCCTCCATTGTAGGCTGCAGCCAAGCAAATTCAACAATTTGCCTGGATATCTCTTTCAGCCATTTCTCTTGCTCCAGTTTTGAGGCGGATCCGGGAAATGATGGTGGCACCTCGTCCTTTTGGCACATTCCGAGGAGAGTCATAGCACACATGGAAACATATGCTTCCGTACAAAACTGTAAATTGAAACGTGTTTTATTACAGCTATATAAATCAAATGCAATTCCCTTTCAATTTTTAACTACAAAGCATAATCTTATCTTTGGAAAAGCGATTGTGTATAACTTAAACTGAGGATACTCATTTTAAAGGCAGTTGACCCTCATCTCGAAATGATCAAACACCCAATTGTAGATGTTCCTCTTGATGATGCGAGCTAGAAACACGCATTAGGTCATGCAAGGTGACCAATTCCTACGAAGTAGGCTATCATTTGCAAATTATCCGGTAATGGGTCAGTTCATCCTAATCCTTTCGTCGGCAAAATAAGGAGAACCGTTGACATTACAACCTTGATTTTTAGCATGAAGGCGCATTAGGGCAGTGTTATCAGCAACTTCTGAGCTGACCTACTTTTCATGAACAGTTCTGCTGATTATGACTTGGGCAAAGCCCCATCTTAATACAGGCAGGATTTCGACTGGGGGGGGGGGGGGGGTTTTCTAGGAGTTCAGTTCGCGTCGGAGTTATATGTCTACCATACTTCGTAGGTCCTGTGATGTTAGTCACGCTCCCATGCTACATTTTAGTACTTCAATTGACAACCCGCATCTCAAAATCGGTATAAATATAATATCTTAATTACCTCCATCAAGTCCCATGCATGTTGAAAATTGGCTTTCACCTCTTTCTTGAATGATTTATGTTTAAACGCTGTTCTCAACTGCGCCATTGTTCCTCTGGAACCGTCACTACGGCCATAATACAGTGCGTCAATAGTATCCTGTTAATGTGTACATCCATATGTAAATGTTAAAACTCGAAAACAACTTTCATCAGAACTAAGACATTGTTCTATAATTCTTCAGAATATATATTAGTAGTAGTGAAAATGAAGATAAAGTAGTATTCAGGGCCAGATGTCTTGCTGGGCAGTGGCGTAGCAGAAAGTGGCCTTTGATGCGCACAAGATCGGACAATAAATGGAAAGCAGGGGTAAAAGGTCACTTCCGGTTACGTAGCAGTCCAACACTTATCCCACACAGAATACTGTTTTTACCTTTACTTTTACTTCTACTTACATTATGCCGATGGTCGTTGTCTTGGCCCAACAACCTTGATTCCCACATGTCCAACTATAAACTACATGATCTGTCTCAGTGTCAGCATTCGTGATATTACAAGGTAAACGCTTAACTACTGACAAATTGTAGAATATGCTGTATAGAAGAAAACGACCAAGTCCTTACCTTGAGGAATCGTTTGCCAAATTCATTTTGAAAATATGCCAAGTCAATATAATACCTGAGAGCATGGGTTGAAAGGAGGTGTTCGGTTTGACCGTATTTTTTTCCTTAGTGTGTTGCGTTTATAAACCGAAAATATAACTTCCTCTCGTTTACTTCAAAAGTTATTAGCTTGAGAGAGAAAATACTGAATTTTCATGTTCTCAATTTTCACCGAGAAGAGATTTGTCAAAGAAATATTACGAGTATTAGAAAATAAGCATTTGTTTGTTTTTGCAATTTTTGGTGATATTCTTGAAGGGAATTCCCTTCATATATAAAATATGACACCTTTAACCAAAACGAGTCTTACTTATCGAAATGCGGTGGGTTTGATCCAAAATGATACTGAAAAATCGTTTTGGTTAAAGGTGTCATATTTTCATAATATTGAAATATGTCAAAACGCTTGTAATGCTCTGAAAGGGTGTAGTTCACCGCCATTCGGCACATGATTCCTCACGTGAACAGTTGTAACTGCTGCTTGGCCGAATGGTTGGAGTGTCGGGCTACAGATTAAAAGAAAACCAACACTTTGGTTCGAATCCCCAAATCGCTGAAAAAAATAAATATATTTTTTCCTTTTTGTCCCATCTTCATTTTGGACTTAAGGTACAATATTGACGCGAAATAAAGACAGCGAACCCCTAACGCACATAATCCAATATTTTATTATAATTCGTGAATAGAATTGCACACAAACAACTGCACTCACACAGTCAGACCACTTGTTCAGTGTTTGAATATTCTGACGATCCAGCAGAGCAAAAAATTAATTGTTACACATATGTAATTTTTACATGAGGGTATTTCGTTATAGGGCAGCGGAAAGTTGTATCTATGAATTAAAAAGTTATAAGGTTAAACTTGTCTTACATCAAGGCCTTTATTAAGGAAATGACCCTCAACAAGTGATGACGCTTGCTTTCCCCAAGGGATTATGCATGTGCCAATATGTTGTTTTTTTTGCAGTTACTTCCTTAATTATTGTTCGCTGAACTTTTGGCAGTCATTTTTCAGTTTTCGAATCGGTTTATATATTAATATAACTGATTATTGTTCGTAAATATCTGGGTCGTTTATGAAAATACTAATGACAACTGTATGAGAATATGAACCAGAAATTCCCATTAGACTCGCCTCGCCTGTCTGACAAAGAGTTGGGGAATACCTGAGCATTACGTCACAATTTACCGGCCGGCTCGAAGCGAGACAATAGAGCGGCAGAGAGCGACGCTGAAGGGAAAAATATCCATCTAAAGCGAACACCTCCTTTGGCTATTGAATATTCCGGGCTTCAATGCCACGATTTTGTTATTAAAAAAAAACAACAACAAAACAAAACACGTCAGTGTCTTGATAGCGTTGGATCGATTTCAACGATTAATTTGGGATCATTACTGGTTGGATTAAAGAATCGAAAATAAACATAATTCATGCAGTTTCATACAAAAAAGTTATGAATGCTAAAATATTCCCTTGCTTGTCAATGTTAATGATGCGTGGATAATGACCAAGATAGGTAATAAATGTAAATTTTCACAAGAATTAATAACGATGGACTTACATATCCCAGTGAGGTCTTTCCCAGAAATATGGCGTTTCTCCCTCTTGAAATATGTTTATTGACGAATTAACAAAACATTCGACCGTGACAGTATCTGTATAGAAAATGTAGCTAGTTGTAGAGCCCTTCAATCATGTCTGAGACAAGAATAACTTCATCACCAAATAACAGAACAGATATAGTTATTAGAACAGGAAATAATTTAACCCCTTGATGTACTTTGTTATAACTTAACCTATTGGGCCTAGGCTTTTCGAGACGTGCCGGGGGGAAGAGCATTTCAGACCTCTAATTCGCTTAGTTACCCTTGAGCTTGGGGGGGGGGGCGGTGCTTAAATTTACCACACTACTCTCGAGTCAAGCTCTACCAGAAAATGTAAAAAATCCAAGAAAACTGCTTTGACTACGTCACAGTGACGTCATATTGAAAGAGGCATTTTTAATCTATTTTTCTGAGAGATTTTTCGATTTTTTTAAATTTGTTTTCTTCGCAAAAACTGAAAGATAAATTAGCAAATATAAGATGATGTGAAATGAAATAGTATTTGCCCACATTTTCTCGCAAAAAAGCAAGAATTTCGAAAAAAAATGACGAAAACAACTTTTCTGGTACCCATATCGCCGTCATTTTGAATTTTCCCATGACCCTCTGCTCGAGGGGTTATGCAAATGGAGTGACCTCAATACGATAAGCTACAAAGTCTCGGAATGTCAGATCTCAATTAGTTATCGTTGCGGAGATTATAAAGTTGCGTAGGGGGTATTTATTTCTTTGTGAACAGTTAGGCTCACCAGTCAACCCCTCCCATCCATTAACATTAGATGAGTTATTTATTATCACATCAGACGTCCTCGATGCTCATCCATTATCATCTGATGAGTTATTTATTTGAGTTAATCAGTCGTCACAGCTCCCTGACTAGCGTTTCTAATTCCCTTTAAGGGGTCGTGTCTAGTTCCGTTCCGCTGCTAGGAGCCGTGTGGATACTTCATAGTCTCCACATGAATAGCTGCAATAAAAGCGCGGCTGTGATATTAAGGCTACTTCCGAGAATTCACCGTATTCTCGACACTGAATGTGAGGTGCCGAGGGCAGGTTTCCTGTGAAGTCATATGATTGTTTTCAGTCGTCAGTTTTTCCGACCTCTTGCATATCGCTCCAGTTCCCTACTCATGCGCACACTGTACTGCCAAGGATTATACACAGGCAAGCTGCTACCAACGATTATCACTCACTATTTGGTTGGTTACTGGTTGTTGAAGTACTGATTGGTATTGGTGAAAGCACCGTTCAGTTCTCAACTGATCAGTACCATCCAGTAACCAACTGGGTACTAATTACTCCCCCATCGGCTCTTATGAATTATCTACTGATTGGCTACCATGCAGTTACCAATCAGTTATCAAAGGTTACCGCTATGTTATCAACCCAATTTTCCAAACTTGTTTATATATTGTTAAGAATGTAGTAACAGATCAGTACCTTGATTGGTTACGGCCCAGTTAATGAACGGCTACAGTTTGGTTACCAATCAGTAACTGACCCGTAGTCTTCAAGTTAGAACTGTATGGTACTGCAAAGTTACCAATCAGTTTCTGGTAGGTTACTGGGAAGAACATGTCATTTACTGTCACTTGGTAATTGATTGCTAACTGCATGGTACTGTCCAATCAAGACTTCACGGTACCAAGCTTACAATTTCCGTGCAGTACCAATAGGTTACCTGGGCTTACCAATATAAAACTGAAAGGTACCCGAGTGATACAGTACTAAACGGTGATAGTTATTAGAGGTAATGAGGTAATCACGAATGATTTGAACATTTCTGTAATATCTTTGAATAGTTGACCGATTGATATACCAGGTTCGACAGCTCGTCAGTGTCGAGATAACTCATAGATACCGGATTTCTGCCTCCATGATAGGTTGGTGAAGAAAATTCAAACAATTCACTGTTGGAGAGAGAGAGAGAGAGAATTTTGCGATGTTCACAATATTTCATCTACATGTATATAGCGACTTCACTATTGTAAACACTACTTATGTCTGAACATTAATGTCCAAACAAACACAATCCAAGTGCATGTTATCGTCCTATTATGACGATACCGCACAGACTGTGTGTTTGTCCTATTCTCGATATTTAACACTTCGGCTGATATTGTGCAAAGTTAGTACAATAATAGGACGAGAGCAAATGGGAGATACGGGCCATAAAATTTGCTCACATTTGCACATCTATTGATCTGAACAATTTCTGAACATGTCGTCTTCAACAGTATGATATGTGGGTTAGCCGAGTGGTGGCAGGCCGAAGATTCGTGTGGCCATACGTCATACACAGATCATTTGAAATTATAGTGCAGAAGCCGCGGCAAAGGATTATGGAAATATCCAAAATAGCACTCTAGAAGGGTCCTGGGAAATTAGCGTTTTCCTCCAAATTTTTGCATTTATTTGTCTGCAAATACCTGGAATTAATCTAGTTTTTCGGGAATAATGTCGCACCAAAATTAGGTGGGAGAAGTGGTTGTGAACCTTGAAAATGAGTGTTATAATCGACCGCAGCTACACTCCGGGAAAGTGATGTCATCGGGACAGCCAATGTAGTTTGTTTTCTAGTGGAGCTTTCAACTCTTACGTTTTAGGCTATAAACGCACATTTGTTGCAACTTGGTTGTCCCTATGGTTTATACCCAGAAAAATGTGGAAAAGGTCACGAAAGTATATAAAAATTCATTAAAATAATTGGCCGTGTTTATTGTCAGGTTATTCATGCATATATAACTACATATGCTATTTTTCGTTTTGATTATTTTCATTGGGTAATAGATTCGCATCTCGCATGTATGAAAACTGATGACTACCCGGTCGGGATGTATTATATTTTCGCACATTATAATCGGAATGACACTTTTCAGTAGATACATTTTTTTTTCGTTTGTGTTATCCTTACCCAAAATAATCACAAAATTGGCATGTGTATCCGATCTAGCTGTATGGTCATTGTACCTCGTAAAATGTATTATATCTGAGAGGGTATGGTTTATTAACCCCAACTGATCTGGGATTTTTGGTACCTGTCCTGGCCTGGGGAGGGGTCCTTTCGACCCCCTACTTAATTTTCTTACCACTTGAACCAGGAAGTTGAAACTCATCACACTATACCCTACTCTCTACCAGAAAATGTAAAATACATCAAAGTTGGTCGCTTTGATGACGTCATTTTTAAAAATTTTATCAATTTTTCGGTCAGAAATTTTTATTTGTTTATTCAAGTCATATCTTCGCAAAAACTGGTTAATAAATTAGTAAATAATAATCTAATGTGAAATAAAATAGCTTTTCCCACTTTTCTTTGCAGAAAAGCAGGAATTTTGAAGAAAAATGACGAAAACATCACTTTTCAGGTACCCCACATAGCCGCCATTTTTAACTTACCCATGATACTCTGCTCAGGAGTCTATATAAATCTGCTCAAAATAATCCCAGATGATTCGCCAAATGGAACATCTTATTTGGACTTATATCTGTGCAAAAACAACGGCTTTCTCTCACGTCAATTATACAAGAGAGACAATTTTGACATTGTAAATTACCCTTTCATGAATAGTAATATTCCTGAAGGAAGTATGCATATCTCGCCTTGTAGCATATGCTAGAGCTTTTCAAAACCTTGGTGATTTCAATCAACGTCACAAGGCATAGCTACAAAAACTCAAACGCCTGCGTTCCAAGTTTCTTGTTAGCATGCTCATGAAGGATCTTGTGATATGTTTTTATGCATACCATAACGGTAGGATATGGTATTACCTTAACCTTACATAGCTACAATCGTACATTTGTTCTTCATAGGATCCAGTAGAACCCTCAGATAGAAATAGAAATCTAATCTTACATATCATCTACATGAAACCTTGGATGAATCCTCATGATGTTATTATGGATTTAAGTGATGTCATAGCAATTTCTGCACTAGTCGATGACGAACAATCATCTTGATTTGAACGATTTTGTCCACTTGACGCTTAACTCCATTTTACTTTTTTGGTAATTACCACTCCTGCTCTTATCAGAGTGCCCAGCCGTTTTGCATTTCATGTCGTTCCCATATATACCATGCGATTTCGGGATTCCGAAAATGCACCAGAATAATAATAAAGCATGATTATAGCTTCACTGAGTCAGTTCGTATGTATTGTTCGAATGGTGGTCATTTTGTTTTCACATATTTGATGTTTTCCTCTAGTTCTATTCACTAAGACTTATGAAATGCTAAACATGAACAAATTCTGGATACAAACCTAGTGACGGGTTCAGCCCTATTATTTAGCATAATATTGAACTGAACTTGAAACAGGCGAAAATTAATGTTTATTATGATGACGTCATGTCTTGAAATGCCCGGTAAATCCTTTGTTTCGATAGGCCAATTAGACAATTTTCCATCGATATACAGTTTGTTACAGTAGTCGTAGATTTGACTATGTTAAAAGACCGAAGTGTACCCCAGTCCCAAATCCAACGTGTGATTATTTTTTATTGAGGGTACATATCTTTACGATATCATGATCTTATGCCACTAGGCTTTTGCGGAAAATTACCCAACCATATATAGCCTGGGCTTTTGGGGACCTGTCCAGGCCTAGGAAGGTGGGCATTTCGCCACCACCCCCTAAATATTTTTCTTATGCCTTGAGCTAGGGGGCTGAAACTCAACACAGTAGATCCCTGGGTCAAGCTCTACCAAAAAAATGTAAAACAAATCCAAGATGGCCGCTTCGGTGACGTCACCGTTACGTCATCTTCAAAACAGACATTTTTTAGTCGATTTTTGTGTTTTCTTTGCAAACACAGCATGATAAATTCATAAATAATAGTCTGATGTGAAATAGATTTTGCCCAATCTTCCTCGAAGAAAATCAGGAATTTTGAAGAAAAAATGACGAAAATATCACTGGCCGCCATCTTCAATTTGTCCATGATCCAAAATGATCACAATATGATAAACTAAGAACTCGAAGAGGGTCAGCTTTAATTTGTTTGTCGTTCGGAGTTAGGGGAGAAAGTTTGGTAGGGGGTCATAATGCCCCAGGTCTGGTAGAGTTGCAATGATCTCAGTTTGACAATTTTCAAATGGATTGGTAGGCATCATGCTGTCCTCTGTCCCAAGGCAGATAGAGTAATTATGACGTTATTGTGACGTCGAGAACTGTTCTAAACTGGATAATGTTCATTCTCTAGTCAAAAACATGAGCTTTATTTTGGTATATAATATCTGCCTGGCTGCAGCTACCTGATGCCTATAAGTGCTTTGATCCTGCTTCCACTGAACTGGTCGGCATACGCTACGCTTCCATGCAGTATGGTCAGAAATTGATCAGCTCGAGGTGCAAACGGGACGAACATTTTGCTGCCTCGGCTCTCGAGTTAGAAAGTAATGTTGTAGATTTACCTATGTAATACATATGAAAGTATTTGATTTAATTGTTTGTCAACATTAATCTGTGTATCTGAAACGATCGAAACACCGTAAACAATGACTTTACTTCTGTGTCTACCCGTGGTCAGCTAGCAGTGGTGGACTATTGTCTTGTGCCATTCAACATCTGCATTTATTCACAGGCTCTGAAGTGGTACGAGCCATAGAACTACTTTACGATTTGTGACCTGTTCAGGCCTGTTGGCCATTTCGGCCCCCTCCACGTCCCTAAATATTTTTCTTGCGTCTTGAGCTAGGGGCCTGAAGCTTACCACACTATACCCTTGGGTTTAGCTCTAATAAAAAATATATAAAAAAATCCAAGATGGCCGTCATGATGACGTCACACTAAAGTCATTTTCCAAAAATTTCTGGAATTATATTATATTAACTCACCCGCCTCTAGTAGTGTTACTGTGTAAATATATTATAAATGTCATATTGTGGTAAGCAAAAAACAAAATTCAAAAGACATTTTCCGGACGATTTTTCAGTCAGATTTTGGGGATTTTTTATTCATGTGGGTTTTTTTCTGAAAAACTGCATAATAAATTAGTAAAAAATAATCTGATATGAAATAAAATAGCTTTTTTGTCACTTTTTCTCACACAAAAGCAGGAACTTTGAAGAAATATGATGAAAACATCGCTTTTCTGGTACCCACATGATAGCCATTTTGAATTTATCCATGATCCACTGCTCGGGTGGTTATGCAAATAGACTCTAACCTCATTATGATAAACTACAAGTCACAGTGTGTAAGCTCTCAACTTTTTGTCGTTCCGGAGATGGGATAAAAAGTTTGGTATGGGAAGGGCCATAATGCTACCACCCTAGGCCTAGCGGGATTAACATGTCAGTGAAAACAGAAAAATTTGACCCCGTTATATAATTCCGTATCACTCCTTTATGAAATTACAATTCGAATGGGAATCCAAGAAAGGGAAAATCTTTTATGAAATATGACCTCCCTAATGTATTAGATGCTTTCCTAGCTGAGAGTAACCAGGTATTAATATTGGAGTAATATGTTACTGAACTAGAATCTAGTGAACAACTTAAAGAGGGTACTGACAAGAAATGTTTCAGAAATAATGCACGGGCAGCGTTAGAAAGTGTTGAAAAAGCCTTGAGCACACATATGAAAACATTATATCTATTTCCCTGCACTACCTCAATTGAATATCAACAAAGATTACAACGAAAGGTTGAGAAATATTGCAACCTTTGGCAACCTCTCTTCCCTTTCCTGAAAACTACCCTCGAATGTCACTTGACGACGTGCCAAGGTCAATGTACGAGTCTAGGTGGTCTCTCAATGAGGGTGATTCTGCCACCTGAGACAGGCTGAGTGAAAGATACATGCTTATAGGCCTATTGGTGTTGCTTTGCTAATCAATTTTACGATGGAAACAACAATTTCAGGCAGATATTTACAACTTTAACAACAAAGAAATATTAATTTAAAGCAATGAGGACCACATTTATGCCTACAATTCGCCCTGTCAGATAGAATCTCTCGAGTGAACACCTGCGCTTGTCAACATGACGCGTGCAGATTTCACACGTCACAACGGTTTAAATCGTACTAAAAAGTGCTAGATAAACGCACAGTTACCATTGTGTAACATGTACAAGTGTAATAGAACGAGTTGTTTTTACAACCAATTAGAATTTGTGAAATGTAATACTGGATGAAATGGATATAAAACTATATCGTAAATGTATAGTGCTTTGTGCTGGCTTTGACAAAAAGAGCGATGGGAAAAATCCCTGGTGGAGTACTGTCTTAACAGAATTATAGAATGATATATGTATTACAGAGAAGGCCTTATTATACACTAACAAATTGCCACACAATATGTAATGAGTAAATGAATAAACCTTCTCACAGATCCATTGGCAAACGTTTCTTAAATCATCCACTGCTGAAGAAAGACGCATTACCCCTGCAAATATCATGAAGCTGGCAAACCGCCCCCTCGATATTTTTGTTGACCTCGATAATCTAGCACAGCAAATAACAATAACTATCCAGTTTCTAATATTACCATAACTAAATGATGACTGCCATAATGGCAGGAACAGGGGAACAACAGTTACTGACGAGAACGGCGCAACACAAATCGATGGCTCATCAAAAGTAATATACATGGACGACTCAGGACAGTATCTCCATACTCGACCAACTACCATGCTGAAGTGTTAGCGGTTGACGTGCCTTCTGCTTGATTGCCCTATCATGAAGTCGAACAGTTGGAACCGAAGCTTATCATTGTGGTAGCCCCCAAATATCATCTGTATCCATATTTAACACCCTAAATGAATGCCTTGCAGATGAATTCCCAATAACTTAATATATCCCTTTTCAGCCCCAATCCACTCTTACCCGCCATGGACACAAAACTGGAAAGGTTTCATTTATTCGTTATATTGCTAGTTAAAAAAGAGTATTTCTGTCTCCTATTTCACGAGAGGTGTATAAAGTCTGCTTTATGCGATATATTGAACAATATTGAACTGTAGGAAATTAACTTTCGAACGTTCAGTCATGACAACGGGATCATTTTCCCCTCCAGTTCAGTAATACTTTTATCCTAAAGGATGCACATTTCATTGTTGTCTTATCATGCTCTACTCCCTTATGTCCTACACATGTCCTACACCTAACAGTATTAGCACAAAACAAAATATAGAATCCTTAGTTTTCCTAAAAAACAGGAGCAGTCAACAGTCTGTAATGAAGCCGTTCAAAATATCAAATCCATATCCCTAATCAGTATTCTTACATCCATATCATTTTCGATAAAATCTGTCCTTATCCAGGGAATGATGTATCTTTCATCTTACATACTTCATAGTCTCCACATGAGCATCGGCAATAAAAGTGATGCTGAGATACTAAGGCTACGTCCGAGAATCCACCTTATTCTCTAGTCTGAATATGAGGTGCCGAGGGAAGCTTTCCTATGAAATCACATGGTTGCTTTTTAGTCGCCAGATCGTCATTTTTCTCACCTCTTGCCTATCGGTCCAACAGATAACCTAATATCTGCTCAGATTTCGCCGTTATATATTTCCTTCACCAATACAGGTTATTGCTACCTCTCATTATTATTTATAAAGAGGATGACGTCAGGCTGTGTGGTATGTGTCTGTACATTTGGGAGTTACCTAAGCCCCCAGATGTCTATTCATACTTACCAGACTCCTGTAATTAGCGCCAGACACTTTTTGCGGGTGTGATGTGTACGATAGTGAAGACTCCAGGTCACCGACCAGAATCGGTCAAAGGAGATTACGATCAGGGTGAAGACCGAGGCAAAAGTTATACCATAATCGAAGAAAATCCACAACCCACACATCACTTCTCCGAATGGCCAGTAACCAAAAGTGATTTCCAAAGTGTAGAACGTCATGCCTGTCACGCCAACAAGAATGTCTGTTATGGCCAAATTGACGACATAATAGTTAAACAAAATTTGTAGACGCTTTACTGATTTTATGGCAATTAAGACCAATATATTGCCAGCGACGGTGGCGAATATGGCAATATATAAGACAACGCAAATAACTAGATTTTGCAAGGAGATGCCTCCACCCACCACTGGACAAACATCACTGTCGTTAGTACTATTTCCCATTTTGTCACAGTATGAGCATATGGTAACAAACAAATCAGTCCGTGTATGTCTTCCTCTCCAATGGACCGCTTGGCAGCCGTCTGGAATGACACCTTGTTAGCAACCATACGCCATACACATTGAATTACTCATCTGATCTATTGTAACGTGTAGCTAATCACAGATGTTTCTACAAGATTCAGAGCAAACAATGAAATATAAGGATATGAGTAGATGGCGTTTTTCGATGGAATACTGATCGACGTTATGCAATTCGACGCTCCGTGTTGAATCCTTAATCCACTATTAACCAAAGAATTACGTAGGAAATTGAGTATGTAGATGAACAGTTCTCTATATTAAGAAGCACCAATAATGGGCTACTCAGACCCGGTCGATATCATTTCAGCTCTACTACCGGCAACATCTTTGGCGAGACTGACCACGTGATCAAAGCCAACTTTACACAGGCTCCGAGTTACCAGCCATCATGCTTGCACAAGTGTCCAGCATATTTACTCCTGGAGTCGATATCAAATTTTTTATAATGTCATTAAAATTTTGTATACGCCTATACACAAATTGCAGCCCATACAATTATATTCCTTCACATATAATGTTAAGAAATACTCAATAATTCCTTAGACGAAGATTTGAAGATCAGATTGTGGAAAACCCTTAGGTAAGTGTTTGACGAGATGGGCTGGAAGAATTAAATAGTTAACGAGCCATATCTAACATAGGTTCGCATGACTGAGCTGCTAGTATTGAAACAGAGGAAGTTAGAGTATATAGACCTCCGAAAAGGTTTGAAACTGTATCTTATCGAGAAGTAATCCAATAGTCAAACTAAAGCCTTTACATTTTACTTGGAATACATTAAATACATGGTCTCCAAACTAAATGTATTTACTACCTACTTAAAATTATAACAATGAAAACAGAAGCGCGTGTCACCGATACCAGGCAGTAATACAACCAGACATTAAACAATGGTAAATACAACGCGGCAGGCAATATTAATAATGGCACATTTAATGTTATGACTGTCCTTCACAGATTGTTGCTTTATAGTCCTTTAAATGTAATGCTCAGAAATTTCCGCAAATTTCCCATATCCCAAATAGGAAGGTAGCGAATGGATATATAAGTAAAGTGCTTTGGTAAAGATTCCAGGTGAAACAAACGTCCGGGGTTAGAGCGAAAAACAATAACAGGTTCCCAGTCTCCGAGGATGCGCGTGATGGAGGAGCACACCGGTATAGACATCAGACGCGACTCTCCCCATACCTTAGCGAGTGTGTGTTTAACTGGGAGGTATCCGCATATATCAGACGCAGAATATCTTTGAGGAGTTGATGAAACACAGAGGAGGTTGCATGACGAGCGCCCCATTAGCTAAAACGGTAAATACGGGGAACTCACTCGCGACAGGGCCACAACACCGCACATAGTGTAGCAAAGCAGAGGCGAGGAACACTGGGTGATCTTTGAAAAAGGGGAGCACAACCTGAAACATGGGCACAACCCCGAGGACCCTCGGTTACATATTTGGTTCAATTTCAAATCAATTTATTTGCTCATTACGCTGCTGAAGGCCTGTGTACAACAACAACAACAGCAACAACAACGACAACAACGATGTGTGTATACAGATGGATTACAACAATGCAATGTATAGTATAAGAACAGTTAGAGATTAAGTATAGTAGTTAGCTGGTTAGTTTATCATGTATCATTAAACATATAAAGATATATTTGCAGACATCGAATGTGATTAATGAATACCCATGCCCAAATCCGTGTTCCATTCAACTGACGCAATCGGGTCCACACTGACATTCATGCCAAACGAAAACTCCTAATCTTGCTCAATGGTTGAGTCCAGATGTGCCACGCCAGAGATAACTATATGCGGTCAAACAAGACAGTGTCAAATTTCTGTTATGAAATGCTACATTCACACTGACGGGTGAATGAAACGCGAAATGGACAAGAGTTAATTCAAAAGATATTGCATTTTTCAAATCAACCTATAAAATTAGATAGAGTTAACTAATGATCGGTATATATTACTGCATTAATCTTCCAGTTTTTGTGGCTTCGTATCGAAAATCGAAACCGCTTTAAAATGCTCTTTCCGTCTTATTATCTTATTTTCTTGACATGCTATACACACCACATCGTACCTGTCATCTTTCATCATATATCCTGTAATAATCCCAACTGGAAACGACCAGACGGACGCAGGCTAAAGCACTAGTCTGGCCGTTCATCCGCACGCGTGTGGAAATGGTGCGTTTCATCGACTTGCTTACCCACCTGTTCCTGGCATTATATGGTTTTAGAATGGGGAAGTCTTAAAACATAGGCCCCGGTGGAAAATCTGATACTGGCGTCAAATCGCCCGCCAGAAGGGGGAAACTGTTAAGTTACTAACGCAGAGCTGGCCAAACAAAGCAATCAGGTTAGCAGCCTAGAATTTGGCATCTGCTGCCGTAGTGAGGTCAAGTCTAGAACGGATGTGTAACAGCAAGGGTGGTGGGATAAGGAGTTTAACCTGTTTGGTACAGCCTTTTGCATGCTAGATCACCGAAATTACAGTCTTCACATTGAAATTTCATGTCAGAGTTAAGCGAATCGCATTAAGATTTTGTTGGGACGAACTAAATACCTTTTTGTGGGCTACAAAGAATGCATAATGGTAGACAGTACCCATCGAGGCAGGTACTGGGGCACAGCGAACAATTGCACAGAATTTAAAATAAACCGAATGATGTGTCCAGCGTGCTTGTTTAGTGGATTCTCGGAGGTGGCGCACCCACCTCTTGGTCTAATTGCTGGGTCAGATTCTGGACCCTTTGATCTGTGGGTGAAGAAAACTCCAGCATCCGTGAGACATATGTGCTGGTAACCAGCAGGTGTAGGCGTGAAATAGCGTCAGCAAGCGAATTATCCTGGTCGTGGAAGTTCCTTAAAGGTTAATGTGGTGGGGTGACAGAGTCGGTACATCATGAAATAGTACAGGCAACGGAGTTGTTCTGTAGAGTAAGATTAACTATTTCGATTGCATGTTCGACCTCTTTTCCATTATCACCAGGTTCCGCGAACTGACCAGTGATCCTACACTAACACAAGCCTCTGAAGAAATCAGCAGAATATATGTGCGACTTACATAGCTATGCAAGCAAGGAGAACGTATTGTCAACATATGTGGCAAAAATGTAAAACGGCTATTAATCGGTGCCGACAACTTTGTCATACTTTATAATACTTAGAAAGTTTCAAATATCGTTTCAAACGCAGATTTTATTCCTGCAAAACTGAAAAGCTTTGTTGTCTATGAGTTTAGCTGCTCGTGATGTGGTTCAAAATACATTGGCAAAACTGAACGTTGGTAACAGCGAGGCGCAGTCATATGTCTTGAAATATTCACGCTTCCATCACATATATGATCATTTTATGGCTATATCAGACCGTGCAGAGAAAAGACACCAATTTGCTCTGTCCTCTCATATGTTTTCACCTAATGTTAAACTAATAGATCACGCTAAGAACTGGAGCAAAGGACATCATTGTCTTTAGGTGAACGTGTTCTTCATTGTCAATATATCTTATGCTGTTAAATTGTTACCCACTGATATACATGTAACTTCCACCATTGTTTGATCATTGCTTGTTGAACCCTATATGCTCGCTTGTACATTTACCGCCCTTTTTGCTTAAGCTGGTCTATATAAACGAATGAATACTCAACGTTCATTTGTATTCTTGACGATGGCATAATCACAGCTGAAATATAGAATATTATATCACAATTACTTCCATTTCGGAGTTACTTTCATACCAATGGGAGAAGTAAGAGCTCGAAGCTCTAGTATCCTGGACTGCCCAAAGACGCTTAGGACAAACGCATCAGAGTGAACATGATCGAAAATTGGACTTTCTGAAATGGCGGTTTCTGATTGACAAGATCCTAATTGTAAACATAGCCAACGCGCCTCCCTCAGCGTGGGTATGATAGTAGTATACAACCCGCAAGATGACGCAGTTTAAACCCGGATGTAGAGGTCATTTGTGGAGGGAACGTGGAGGAGAGGTCAATGCGCATGCGCAGAACTTGGTTTGACGTCATAAGTGGGGATGTGCGCATGCGTGAGTGGATGTGAGTGGAGGTGGGTACAAGATGGCGGCTATTTACCTCCCACCACACCACGACACAGTCCGCCATTTTGAACCCACCTCCACTCACACAGTGCACTGATTGACACCGGTGTGAATGGAGGTGGGTACAAGATGGCGGCCTGTTGTGGTGGTGTGGTGGGAGGTGAGTATCCGCCATTTTGTACCCACCTCCACACCAGTGCACTGACTGACACCGCTGTGGTGGAGGTGGGTACAAGATGGCGGCTTGGATGTATCCGCCATTTTGTACCCACCTTCTTCATCAATGGATGTGCGCATGCGTGAGTGGATGTGAGTGGAGGTGGGTACAAGATGGCGGCTATTTACCTCCCACCACACCACGACACAGTCCGCCATTTTGTACCCACCTCCACTACACAGTGCACTGATTGACACCGGTGTGGTCGAGGTGGGTACAAGATGGCGGCCTGTTGTGGTGGTGTGGTGGGAGGTGAGTATCCGCCATTTTGTACCCACCTCCACACCAGTGCACTGACTGACACCGGTTTGGTGGAGGTGGGTACAAGATGGCGGCTTGGATGTATCCGCCATTTTGTACCCACGATGTGAGTGGAGGTGGGTACAAGATGGCGGCTATTTTAGTAAAAGTGCAAATTGGTTCTTATTTATGCAAATGAGATGACGTCACGTGACGTCACGTGACTGACTTTTCGGGGGATTCCCCAGTGGGGGTTTCCCAATGACGATCACGTGATCAAGGCATGTCTCGACTTGTTCTGGGTTGTACAGTTCTGCCATACGGAGGATGGGTACTAGTATTTCAAATAAATTAATTAATTAATTTTAATTAATTACTTGTAAAATGGCGGTGTTTTTAGACGGCGCAAGGTAGCAAACGAGGCGGTGGGGGACGTCACGGGGAGAAAAAACCCTCACATTACCCTCAAAAAAACCTCTAAGCCATATAATAATAATAAACATAATCTATAGGTGTTGTACCATGTTAATAGGATCAGTCTAGCATCTGTACCACCCTAGGGTCGAGTGTTTATTGTCCCGTGTATCTCCGCAAGAAAACAACAAACAAAATGGCGGCTCCAGGATGGTGCGGGGACGCCCTTTCCCCATCACGGCGTCGACCGTAGCGCCATCTGCACACATTGACGCAAGGGAGACAACTCGTGTGGGCCAAGGATATGGAAATAGCCGTGTTGGAGCTAGGGGAGTGACTACTGGTCCAGTGGGGTCGAGTGAGGTATCAATGTGAAGCCTATGTGAGGGGGCATGTAATGGGCTGGGTGTGGGGTTGAACTAGCGTCATTCTGCGCATGCGCGGTGGCCGAAGGGTATGAAAATAGCCGTTTTGGAGCTAGCGAAGCCAATAATGGTCCAATGGGGTCGAGTGAGGTATCAAAGTGAAGCTTATGTGAAGGGGCATCTGACTGGACTAGCGGCTTGGGCGTTGTCACCAATCTGCGCATGCGCGGTGGCCGAAGGGTATGGAAATAGCCGTGTTGGGAGCTAGCGAAGCCAATAATGGTGCAATGGGATCGAGTGAGGTATCAAAGTGAAGCTTAGGTGAAGGGGCATCTGACTGGACTAGCGGCTTGGGCGTTGTCACCATTCTGCGCATGCGCGGTGGCCCAAGGGTATGGAAATAGCCGTGTTGGGAGCTAGGGGAGCTACTACTGGTCCAGTGGGGTCGAGTGAGGTATCAAAGTGAAGCTTAGGTGAAGGGGCATCTGACTGGACTAGCGGATTTGAAATAGCGTCATTCTGCGCATGCGCGGTGGCCCAAGGGTATGGAAATAGCCGTGTTGGGAGCCAGCGAAGCCAATAATGGTGCAATGGGGTCGTATGAGGTATCAAAGTGAAGCCTAGGTGAAGGGGCATCTGACTGGACTAGTGGGTGTGAACTAGCGTCATTCTGCGCATGCGCATAGACGTTTTGGAGCTAGCGAAGACAATACTGGTCCGATGGGGTCGAGTGAGGTATCAAAGTGAAGCTTAGATGAAGGGGCATCTAATGGGTTGGGTGTGCGGTAGCCATTCTGCGCATGCGCAGATGCAATGCGGAGCTCTCGTCCAATCAGAAGCGAGTATTTCAAATCCGCCACGGAGCTTTCGTCCAATCAGAAGCGAGTATTTTGACCCGGTGCATTATGGGACATATCCAAGATGGCGGCACGTATGTTCAAGATGGCGGCACATCCGGTGTCGAAAACTGGCCATTTTTGTCGGGATGGGGTCACCTAGTGTCGAAAACTGGACCCTGTATGGGTCCCGCTAGCGCCTTGACGCCATGATATAGACCGGAGAGAGAAAACAACAACAACAAGGATGACACATGAGGGAACAACAACAACAACAAGTTTTTTTTCATATATTGAATTGAATTGAATTGAATTGAATGTTTATTCACCAAATGGGTAAAGATCAACAGTAGCATAAACAAATATAAAAGTGCTGGCTATACATTTGGCGGGAATAAAACCCCAGGGGGCTTGTTCTATCCCGAAGTAGTTTGTACAAGTTGGTGAAAGAGCAAAAAGCGTGATATATACAAAAGGGGTGAATAATCATCTCAGAGAACACACATACTAAATATAATAATGGTATAAATAATCCTTGACTAACAGCTGTTTCTGCTTTGTACCTGGCATTTGCCGATAGTAACTGTCAGAAAAGATTTCACTTGCATCGAGAGTTTTATATGACAGAACCGTAGAAATACATATACCGTGCAGTCAATCAATTAATAAGTGTACTGATATGTTAACATCATTAGTTATTTTTGGGTGCGAAGGTGGAGGTTTGAGCTATATGTAGTAAAGTATGGATTGATATATTATGTTTAGCATTAATTTACAGCAAGGTGCGACTTCAACCGGAGTTTGAAAACAGACATTGATAGACAGGACTTGATGTCGTGGGGAAGTGAGTTCCATATTCGTGGACCTTTCGTTTTTGTTGAGTAATATGACAAGTTAGAATGATAGGCGATTCTGTAGAGGTTGGTGCCTACTTGTCGGGTTTGGTAGAAGTGAACCTCGGATAGTTTTGTGAAGTAGTTTCGGAAATTGAGAGGTAAAAGGTAAGGCTGGTGGAAATATTTGTGGGTAAATACAGACATTATGTAATTATTTACTTTAGGAAATGGAAGTATATTCAATTCAATAAATAATGGGTCAGTGTGTGTATATTTTCCAGTTTGAGATACAATGCGTATAAGTCGTTTTTGGAGCATGACGAGTGGCTTAAGGTGGGCTGGAAAAGTGTTCCCCCAGATAATGTTACAATATGATAAATACGAATAGAACAAGGAATAATAAAGCGTGATCAGAGTCTTTTTGTTGATGAGATATTTGATGTTATTGATAACGCCGATGTTTCTGGCTAGTTTGGACGAGAGTTCAGAAATGTGCGTTTGCCAGTTTAATTTATTATTTAGATAGACACCAAGAAATTTAAAGCTTGTTACATTTTCGATTTCGTAGTCGGATATCAAAAGTTTGGGTACAGGGGTAAAAGCGTTCGGTGTCCGGTTTATCACGTATATTATCGTTCTATTATCGTTTGAAACGCGTTTCAATAGCGTTCTAAACGCGTTTTGTATTCGTTTCGTTTGCTTCTCAAAGAACGCGTTTATACCTCGCAAGCGCGTTTGATCATCGGTATGTTCATTTATCTTTCGTTTCGTTTCGCTTAAAACGCGTTTCACGAACGCGTTTATGAACGCGTTTGAAACGCGTTTTGAAAACGCGTTTCGAAACGCGTTTTGGAAACGCGTTTCGGAACGCGTTTTATTATTGTTGTTGTTAAATAAGCATCACCGTCCACACCACGGTTGCTTCGTCGGGCGAGAATACTATTTGGTCTGTTTTTTTTATTTGTGCAATGGTTCGGCGACTGAGTGTTGATCAAAACCCGCATGGAGTCAAGGTCAGGCGAAATGTTTTTTCGGTTCGGTATCACACGCCTGACTAATCATTTCGCTTGGTACGGGAAGACAAATATTTCTTCGCTTGGTGAACGAAAAGATTTAAGCTTGCGTTTGAAACGCGTTTTGAAAACGCGTTTCGAAACGCGTTTTGGAAACGCGTTTCGTAACGCGTTTTATTGTTGTTGTTGTTAAATAAGCATTACCATCCACATCAGGGTTGCTTCGTCGGGCGAGAATACTATTTGGTCTGGGTTTTTTTATCTTTGTACAATGGCCACTGAGTGTTGGTCAAAAGCTGCATGGAGTCAAGGTCAGGCGAAACGCTTTTTCGGCTCAGTATAACATGCCTGATTGATCATTTCGCTTGGTACGGGAAGACATATATTGTTTCGCTTGGTGAACGAAAAGATGTAATCTTAGCGCAATATATAAACGAAACGAATTACCGGACACAGAACGTGTTTACCCTTGTATATTAAAGGCTATGCCACATATATTTATAGCACAGGGATTATAATAGCGGCTGGGGAAAGCCCCGACACGTGGACTTCATGGCCTAATAAAACACAAATTTGCTCGAAGTCGAACGAAAAGAGAAACCCGTTCGAAACGCGTTTATAAAACGCATTCACAAACGCGTTTATAAACGCGTTTCGATCAGAGCAAACGCGTTTGACGAGGGAAACGCGTTTTGATAAAATAAAAATTAAGCGATATTGAAAGCGTTTAGTTTACTATAATCGTTTGGTAAGCGTTTGAAACGCGTTTACATTTCGTTCCGTTCGCGTTTCGTTAGGTCAAACTAAACGAAAATAACCGGACACCGAACGCTTTTACCCCTGTATAAATACTGTGGAGTTTCTGCCTGGTGCAACAAACATATATTTAGTTTTTTTAATGTTTAGGGAGAGTCGGTTACACGAAAGCCAGTCATGTATATTTTGGAGTTCGTCATGCATACGGTTAGTTAAAATCGTGGGGTCAGTATCAGTTAAAAGGACACTTGTGTCGTCCGCAAATAGAGTAATCTCTACGTTGGGAGCAGCCTTGTTTATGTCATTAATATATATCAAAAACAAAATGGGGCCAAGGATGGAACCCTGAGGAACACCGATGTTATTTGGGAGAGAAGCCGAGAGGACGTTGCTGTATGACACACATTGAAATCGCGAGGATAAGTAGCTCTGGAACCATTTATTTGAGACACCTCTGAAGCCGTAGTAATTCAATTTATGCAGCAGGATATCGTGATTCACGGTGTCAAACGCCTTAGAGAGGTCCAGAAATGTCGTCATGCTGTATTGTTTTGATTCTTTGACCGATATTAGTTTATCATAGAGAGATAGGACAGCTAAAGATGTTGAGTGATTTGCACGGAAGCCGAATTGATTTGGGCTGATAATATCATTCGTTTCCAGAAAAGATGTCACTCTTATGGCAACAAGCTTTTCAAAGATTTTGCTGAGACATGGGAGAACGGAGATAGGCCTGTAGTTTTCAAACAGCTTTTTATCACCAGTTTTGAAAATGGGAGTAACTTTCGAGATTTTCAGAGTGCTAGGAACTTGACCCTGTCGAAAGGAGAGATTAACAAGGTGAGCTAAGGGTAATGAAATCAAGTGTGATATGGGTTTCAGTAGAGACATTTGTATACCGTCTATTCCAGCAGATCCATTTTTTAGTGTCGATATAACTTGCGCTATTTCCTGTGGTGTGGTTGGTTCAAATAGGAAATCATTTTGGTAGGCTTGGCCTAGGTAAGTAGTGAAGTCTCGCGGGCTGGATGGGATTTTTGTTGCCAGTTCCGAGGCAACAGAACAAAAGTAATTATTGAAATTATTGGCAATCTCTATGGGATCGGTGATATCTCTACCATTTAAATTGAACATAGGTGGCAGAGCTGTTTTTTTCTTGCGACCCATTAGTTCATTAATGGTTTTCTAGGTACCTCTGATGTCGTTATTTGATTGATTGAATTTGAGTTCGTAGTAATTTGTCTTTGCAAGTCGTAGGATATGGTTTAGTTTATTTCTGTAACGTTTATATTGTAAAGTACTATCTTCGTTCTTATTCACTAGATGTAGCCTGTATAGCCGGTTCTTCTCGCGAATTGATAGAAGGATACAAGGTGTAATCCAGGGCTTCAGAATTTTTAGTTTGATAGCTTCTCTAGATACGATAGGGAAACATTCATCGTAAATCGGATTGAAGTTATGCAGGAATATATCCATAGCAGTAGATAAGTCGTTGTGATTAGTAATTTTTCGCCAGTCTACATTTTTGACTTTATCTTCAAATAATATTTTTCGGTCAGGGGTAATTTTTCGATGAGCCAGGTTGTGTGGTTTTTCATGAGTGTGTAGTGAGCAAGTGGTGATATGGAAAACGGGGAAGTGATCAGAGATGTCGGAGAGAATGATACCTGATAGTCGATCGTTTTCATGGAAGTTTGTGTAGATATGATCTATTAGAGTGGCAGAGTGTCCTTTGACTCGAGTAGGTTTGGTGATTTTCGGGAAGAAGTAAAAGGATTTCGTATAGTTTCATAGAACTGTTTTGAGGGGCCATGAGTGTCCGTTTTGAATAGATCGATGTTGAAGTCGCCCATGAGTATACATTTTTTCTTCTCAGGTTTCAAAGTTTTTAAAATGGAAAGTATGCTAGAGTTGAAGTAATTCACATTTTTCCCAGGGGGGCGGTAAATAATTCCAACAATATATGATGAATTGTTATCTACTATTTCTAAAAATAGGCTTTCAAACTCATCATTTTGATCCTTGATTGTGAGATCATCTCTACGAGTACAGGTAGTGATAGTGTCCCTGATGTAGAGAACGAGTCCACCTCCTCTTTTAATGTCTCTAGATAATGGAAATGGTTGATAGCCGGGAATTTTGTATAATTCTTCTGTAGAGGGATCAAGCCAGCTTTCTGAGATTCCAATTATGGAAAATTTAAAATTTATGTCATGAATAAGGCTTGTGATTTCCGTGAAATGTTTTTTTAAGCTTCTTGCGTTCAAGTGGAGGGTGGATAAGCTCTCGCTGTCGGAGATATGGCTTGAGTCTATACATGAGTTAAAAGTGTCTTCAAAATAATGATTAGACTGATGCATACTGATATCGTTCCAGTGGAATATTTCTCCTTCAGTGTCATCAGTAGTATAAGACGACTCGTCGATGGAATTTAAATGTAAGGGGTTAAAACACATATTCTCAAAATCCGCTAAATAGGCATCGTTGTCATAAATATTATTGGTTTCATTTTCAGTGTCATTGTAGAATGGCAACTCGCTCAGTAGATTCAAGGATACAGGGTTATTGTCAGGCATGTATGTTCATGTATAGAAACGGGCAGTATGACACAATCCGTGAGTTGCAGTTCGACTTTGGTATACATATATAGCTAACAACAGTAATACAGGTAAAAAGATCTTCGCAATACGCGTGCACATTGAGAATAAAACATAGTCACCGTCGGGTGAGCAAACTGAAGTTTATAGTTTATTTTCCCCTTCCATCATAACATACCCACGCTGGGGGAGCCGCGTTGGGTATGTTTACAATTCAAGAAAGACTCTTGGCCAATCAGAGACCGCATCTGTCCTATTCGTTCCTGTCCGTTAGATGTATTCTTGTCCAATCAGAAGTCGCCATTTCAGAGAGTTCCTTCTTCGGTCATGTTCATTCTGAACCGTTTATTCTAATCATCGTCGGACAGGCCTGGATATTCTTCTGGCAGCATGTCCTGAAACAGTTGTTTGCGCATTCTGATCGCATTTTCCAGGGCCTCTGTGGATGGTAGTCCCATATCCTCTTCCAAGTGACGCTTGGTCTTCACGATGGACCTGTGCGTGGGGTCCCCTTTCATTTCAAGCGGTAGTAAGGTATACTGTTCATAGATCGCCATGGCTGTTTTCCTGATGCGGGAGCGCATTTGGGTGTACGTCTGTTGTAAATTATCCTCTCCGGCGTCCTCGATCGCTTCAGCGTGAGTATTGATAGCTGCTGTCACAATACGATCCCAGAAGGTAGGTTCTGTCTCACTTTCCTGGGATGTAGGCTGACTCTCTGAGGTCAAGCTCTCCATATCAGTAGATATACTGTCAGCAATCTTGGATTCGGTATCAGTCGATGCACTCTCATCAATCTCTGTATCAGTATCTGCCTCAACGGGCTCCTCGGTGTCTTCAATCCCATGTATATTTTTCTGGTGTCGCATCATATCGTAATGTCTGGTGAACGTGCGTTCAGAATCAGAACAAGTATAAGCCATGTTGACGGTTGAACGTCGACTGTGCGTGTTTTGGGAATACGCTCGCTTTTATAGACAGTAACGGTCATCAACGCTTAGCTCAACGCTTCAACGCCCTGGTGAATTAGCTCAGAAGCCCTGATTTCATGGAATTGACATCAATTCATCGAAATGCAGTGACGCCCGTCAACGCCCGTCGTTACGCCTTAACGCTCGTCTCAACGCTTTAACACACTTTCTTAACGCTTTAACGACGTTTAATGATGCGTTCGAACAAATGTTTCTTTTGTGCTATTGCTCTGACATACGCCGTTTTCCAGTTCATGCCCGAGGTTTTCAATATCGACGCTGTTCTTTCAATTTCCATATGGACTGGATCCTTATCCAATAATTTCATATGGGTCAGTAAGTCGACATACTGCTGACGTAAAGCCCGTCGTAGTCTGGGTGCCAATCTGTTATGGGCTAAAATTGCAGCTTCCTCTTTCGAATATCCTTTGCGTTGAAACTTGTTTCCTGTGGCCTCCAACATCCCGCCCATCTCGGCGTCCATACTTTCTTTGAACAAATCCTTCCATAGCCTCGAGTTCACATTATGTTCTTCAACCTCGGGTTGGTCCTTCACGGTTGGGTGATATTCCGGGACTGGTGGTATGAAGAAGGCCCGGTGTACGGGGGTGGGTTGCTGCTTCACCAAATGTGGACTCGGTGGATGGTGTAGGAGCTGTGGTGATCCCTCGCCGGGTAGCAGGTGGGTCGTCAGCCGGCGATCTTCGGGGGTATGGGCTTTTAAATCTACGAACAGGTAGCCGTACGGACGACTTGTCGCTTCTTGAACCGCCTGCATGAAATGGTCGATGTTCTGAGGATAAATTCGACTACCAAACACACGAATTTGTGCTCTGTCAATGGGGTTGGAGAACAACACAAAGTATTGGAAGTTCAAGGCAATATCTCTGGACGCCTTTCCTTGAGGAAAGAGATTCTGGGTCAAATAGATGACGGACAGATTGCGATGATGGGACCCTTTGGTGAATAGGTCGGCGATTTTCGAATTGTCCTTGGCCGCACTCATCAGATCATCTAGCACTACCACGTTGGTCTGCTCGGGGTCAAAGTAATACGGTTCATCTATGTCATGAGGAATCCCTGGGACGAAACTCACATTCTGTAATCGCGTAGTTTCGTAGGCGGGCTGCCATTGGCTATAACACTAAACAACACGTGTCGGAGCTGGGGTTGCCACACCTTCCTCTAAGAACTTCATTACCCAGGACGTCTTTCCACATGCCGTAGGGCCACTCACCGTCATTGTGTAGGGATGCTCTACTGCACTTGCTGGACCTATAGCGGGACTCGGTGGTGTCTCTTGGTTGTGTTTGCCTTGAATGTGCCTGATCATACTATCGCGACGAGAAGGTTCTCTGACAGAACGTACACGTACACGACATGTTGATCTGTCGACCAATACATAAGGACTGATGAGGGACACATGTTCATTCTTATATGTACAGACACCACCGCCACCACCACCACCACCGCCACCACCGCCACCACCGGGCGTTGACGGGCGTCAACGCCCGGTGGTGGTGGTGGTGGGAACTTCCGTGTGGCAGAGCTCTTGGATCGGAGCTCTTGGAGCTCAAAGCCTGTGGAGCTCAGATCTCGTAAGTGACATTTGCATACGACCTCTGTGAGGTCACTTCCGCTTCCGTTCACGTGACCGGAACTGACCTTTGACCCGGCGCGCGCGGTGTAAAGGTTTCCACGGTGGTGGCGGTGGTGGTGGTGGTGGTGGTGGTGGTGTCTGTACATATAAGAATGAACATGTGTCCCTCATCAGTCCTTATGTATTGGTCGACAGATCAACATGTCGTGTACGTGTACGTTCTGTCAGAGAACCTTCTCTCGTCGCGATAGTATGATCAGGCACATCCAAGGCAAACACAACCAAGAGACACCACCGAGTCCCGCTATAGGTCCAGCAAGTGCAGTAGAGCATCCCTACACGATGACGGTGAGCGGCCCTACGGCATGTGGAAAGACGTCCTGGGTAATGAAGTTCTTAGGGGAAGGTGTGGCAACCCCAGCTCCGACACGTGTTGTTTGGTGTTATAGCCAATGGCAGCCCGCCTACGAAACTACGCGATTACAGAATGTGAGTTTCGTCCCAGGGATTCCTCATGACATAGACGAACCGTATTACTTTGACCTCAAGCAGACCAACGTGGTAGTGCTAGATGATCTGATGAGTGCGGCCAAGGACAATTCGAAAATCGCCGACCTATTCACCAAAGGGTCCCATCATCGCAATCTGTCCGTCATCTATTTGACCCAGAATCTCTTTCCTCAAGGGAAGGCGTCCAGAGATATTGCCTTGAACTGCCAACACTTTGTGTTGTTCTCCAGCCCCATCGACAGAGCACAAATTCGTGTGTTTGGTAGTCGAATTTATCCTCAGAACATCGACCATTTCATGCAGGCGTTTCAAGAAGCGACAAGTCGTCCGTACGGCTACCTGTTCGTAGATTTAAAAGCCCATACCCCGAAGATCGCCGGCTGACGACCCACCTGCTACCCGGCGAGGAATCACCACAGCCCCTACACCATCCACCGAGTCCACATTTGGTGAAGCAGCAACCCACCCCCCGTACAGCGGGCCTTCTTCATATCACCAGTCCCGGAATATCATCCAACCGTGAAGGCCCAACCCGAGGTTGAAGAACATAATGTGAACTCGAGGCTATGGAAGGATTTGTTCAAAGAAAGTATGGACGCCGAGATGGGCGAGATTTTGGAAGCCACAGGAAACAAGTTTCAACGCAAAGGATATTCGGAAGAGGAAGCTGCAATTTTAGCCCATAACAGATTGGCACCCAGACTACGACGGGCTTTACGTCAGCAGTATGTCGACTTACTGACCCATATGAAATTATTGGATAAGGATCCAGTCCATATGGAAATTGAAAGAACAGCGTCGATGTTGAAAACCTCGGGCATGAACTGGAAAGCGGCGTATGTCAGAGCAATAGCACAAAAGAAACATTTGTTCGAACGCATCATTAAACGTCGTTAAAGCGTTAAGAAAGTGTGTTAAAGCGTTGAGGCGAGCGTTAAGGCGTAACGACGGGCGTTGACGGGCGTCACTGCATTTCGATGAATTGATGTCAATTCCATGAAATCAGAGCTTCTGAGCTAATTCACCAGGGCGTTGAAGCGTTGAGCTAAGCGTCGATGACCGTTACTGTCTATAAAATAGAGCGTATTCCCAAAACACGCACAGTCGACGTTCAACCGTCAACATGGCTTATACTTGTTCTGAGTGTGAACGCACGTTCACCAGACATTACGATATGATGCGACACCAGAAAAATATGCATGGGACTGAAGACGCCGAGGAGCCCGTTGAGGCAGATACTGATACAGAGATTGATGAGAGTGCATCGACTGATACCGAATCCAAGATTGCTGACAGTATATCTACTGATATGGAGAGCTTGACCTCAGAGAGTCAGCCTACATCTCAGGAAAGTGAGGCAGAACCTACCTTCTGGGATCGTATTGTGACAGCAGCTATCAATACTCACGCTGAAGCGATCGAGGACGCCGGAGAGGATAATTTACAACAGACGTACACCCAAATGCGCTCCGCATCAGGAAAACAGCCATGGCGATCTATGAACAGTATACCTTACTACCGCTTGAAATGAAAGGGGACCCCACGCACAGGTCCATCATGAAGACCAAGCGTCACTTGGAAGAGGATATGGGTTTACCACCCACAGAGGCCCTGGAAAATGCGATCAGAATGCGCAAACAACCGTTTCAGGACATGCTGCCCGAAGAATATCCAGGCCTGTCCGACGATGATTAGAATAAACGGTTCAGAATGAACATGACCGAAAAAGGAACTCTCTGAAATGGCGACTTCTGATTGGACAAGAATACATCTAACGGACAGGAACGAATAGGACAGATGCAAATGGCGGTCTCTGATTGGCCAAGAGTCTTTCTTGAATTGTAAACATACCCAACGCGGCTCCCCCAGCGTGGGTATGTTATGATGGAAGGGGAAAATAAACTATATGAAAAAAAAAACTTGTTGTTGTTGTTGTTCCCTCATGTGTCATCCTTGTTGTTGTTGTTTTCTCTCTCCGGTCTATATCATGGCGTCAAGGCGCTAGCGGGACCCATACAGGGTCCAGTTTTCGACACTAGGTGACCCCATCCGACAAAAATGGCCATTTTTCGACACCGGATGTGCCGCCATCTTGAACATACGTGCCGCCATCTTGGATATGTCCCATAATGCACCGGGTCAAAATACTCGCTTCTGATTGGACGAAAGCTCCGTGGCGGATTTGAAATACTCGCTTCTGATTGGACGAGAGCTCCGCATTGCATCTGCGCATGCGCAGAATGGCTACCGCACACCCAACCCATTAGATGCCCCTTCATCTAAGCTTCACTTTGATACCTCACTCGACCCCATCGGACCATTATTGTCTTCGCTAGCTCCAAAACGTCTATGCGCATGCGCAGAATGACGCTAGTTCACACCCACTAGTCCAGTCAGATGCCCCTACACCTAGGCTTCACTTTGATACCTCATACGACCCCATTGCACCATTATTGGCTTCGCTAGCTCCCAACACGGCTATTTCCATACCCTTGGGCCACCGCGCATGCGCAGAATGACGCTAGTTCAACCCCACACCCAGCCCATTACATGCCCCCTCACATAGGCTTCACATTGATACCTCACTCGACCCCACTGGGCCAGTAGTCACTCCCCTAGCTCCAACACGGCTATTTCCATATCCTTGGCCCACACGAGTTGTCTCCCTTGCGTCAATGTGTGCAGTGGCGCTACGGTCGACGCCGTGATGGGGAAAGGGCGTCCCCGCACCATCCTGGAGCCGCCATTTTCTTTGTTGTTTTCTTGCGGAGATACACGGGACAATAAACACTCGACCCTAGGGTGGTACAGATGCTAGACTGATCCTATTAACATGGTACAATTACAAGCGTCTAGTCCGTCATTCATAATCCAGCCGTCGTCCATTAGAGAATATCCGCGTCCATAATCCAAAGACCTATTCCATTTCCATATAACAGTATTAGCACCAAATTCAAAAAGACAAAGTATACATAAACATAGGCTTGTTTCCTGCAAGAGAGAAGCGGTCAACAGTTTTCAATGATACCGGCAAGACATCATGATGTTCCAAAATATCAAATCCGTATCGCTGATCAGTATTCTTAATCCATAATATTCGTTATAGAGTCGTCATCTAAAAATGATGTACCTCAGTCACGCTTTGATTGTGACTGTTCATATGAGTACCATGAGGATCTTAAAGTACATGGGTTCATACGGCCCTAGCCCCGGGTTAAGCGGAATTAGACACATGTTACGAAACGTAGCGCCATAGATCTTGCACGCTACGTTCGTATTTTGCTATCAGCATGCGATATGTATCGCCAAATTTGAGAAACTTTGAGTGGAGGCGCTTGATGGAATAGCCCTGTTTTATAAGTTTCTGCAACAATGTCTTGTGACGTTGATTAAAATCATCACATTTAACACAGGATCTAGCAAATGCTACTAAGCGAGATATGTATACGCCATATGCAGGTCCCACTGGAATATTACTATCCAAGAAAGGGATAGTTTACGATGTCGAAATTGTAATCATCTCTTTTGTCATAAAGTCGACGAGAGAGAATGCCCGCTTCATTTTTATAGAGGTAGAGATCTAAATAAGATGTGCCTGTAGGGCTATCTGTAGTTTCCTTCAAATCCAGTGAAGGTGGATATATATCCTTCACTGCGTCATTTATATAGCGATTATCCACAGCGAGAAGATCGTCTATATAGCGTTTGGTGAATGAGAAGGAACGGGCTTTGAGTGGATCGGTTTTTGAAAGCGCCAGCATATAGTCATATTCATAAGAGAACAGATACAGGTCAGCCAACAGGGGTGCACAATTAGTACCCATTGGAATACCTATATGCTGCTGATATATTGTGTTGCCAAATTTCACATAGATATTTTTAATGAGAAATTCAAGCAACTCTATAAACAAAGAAACATCCCATGAATGATATCTCTTGTATGTAGTCGAGCTAAAGAATGCTTTATGGCTTCCGACATTAATATATCTACGATCAGTTTTCTTGAACACAGATACTATTAATGAACTTATACGGTCAATAAGGTCCTGATGAGGGATTGTAGTATAGAGAGTCGAGAAATCCCATGTGGATACATGTCTGTACGGTATGTGACCTTTAGCATCAAGTTCTTCCGTAAGACATTTTGAGTTTTTCAATATCCACATACATTCAACGCCAGAGTTCTTGAAAATAGTGGCGCAATACCTTTCCCAAAATGCTTTTACCTCCTGAAGGGCCCTCGTCAATAGGGTTGAAAGAAGCTTGGTGGTGCAGCTTCTAGAACCAGCTATGAATCTAGCTTTGTATGGTGATTTATGCATTTTGGGAGTCCAGTATATTTTTGGTATGTCGCTATGATTGGTTGGAAGACAAATACCTCTTTCCCTGAGAAACTTTTTGTGATTGTTAAATAAATCTTCCAGAGTGCGCATGCGTTATCAGCACTTTTCAAAACAATTGAACGCATGGCCTAGAGACCCCTTCCATCGTGTCCTAGAGCTCGAGATGAAGAAAACAAGGGGCCACACACATACCGTAAATTTCCATGAGTGTGTTTCCCATTGGGACTAACATTGTCCACTGCGCCAGAAAGGGCCTAACCCCAGTTCTGCCAGAACCTTTCAGTGAAATTCAACCCCTGGCCTCGATACCCCTCTCATCGTGTTCTACATGGCGAGGAAAAGAAAACGAGGTGCCACAACCCATAGTAAAATCCACGAGGGGGAAAAATGACCACCCTATCCTATACATGCATTCACCGTAGATTAGCATTGGAATTACAACGCATGTAAGGGAAGTGAGAAGAGGTGCCGGCATACTGACAGAGCTACATGACTTCACAGTATAGTCTTCTGGTTAACCTATTTTAAAGCACATACCAAGAATCCAACGATTCGTGAGTATGTGTTGTATCTCACGTACGCTTTTATTGTACCTGTTCAAGTGGCAACTTGGATGACATGACCACACGGCCCCTAGCACCGGCATAAGCAGTATTAGACACAAATCTAGAGAGCTATGATGGAAATGCTCTAACAACTCGTATATTGGTAATTGGTAAGCTGTATCGCTGTGACAACTCGTACACTGGGGATTGGTGAGCTGTATCGTCATCAGATGAGATTGACGGCATTTAACACAAAAGATTAGTCTGTAAGGCCCGATGTCGACCCAGCATCAACTTCCCACAATGCCAACATATATCAAAGACCCAAAGGCCTGTACAGGGGCCGGGCCTCGGGGACGAAACGTCCACCAGCAGAATCTCGCCATATACAGGTAAAAATTACAACGCATATAAGGGAAGTGCCGAATACTAACAGAGCCACATGATTTCACCGTATAGTCTTCTGGTTAACCTATTCTAAAGCACATACCAAGAACCTAACGATTCGTGATATGTGTTGTATCTCAGGTACGCTTATATTGTACCTGTTCTAGTGGCAACTTGGATGACATGACTATACGGCCCCTAGCACCGGCATGAGCGGTATTAGATACAAATCTAGAGAGCTATGATGGAAATGCTCTAACAACTCGTATATTGGTAATTGATGAGCTTTATAGCTGTGCCAACTCGTACACTGGGGATTGGTGAGCTGTATCGTCGTCAGATGAAAATGTCGGCAAAATGTGATGTTTCAGGTTCCATTTCTTTACTGGAAGTCACTGGGGTATTATGTAGGGGCAGATAACTCTTGTTGGGCCGTCAGGGCACCTGGAATGACGTCACAGGAAGTGACCTGAATGTGACCTTTGACACGGATGTGGCCCGGATGTAACGTCACCACTCTCACGCCACACCCTCATTTTTGCGACAGAATCGGTCTTCTTCCGACTACTGAGCTGTGTTATCTTACGCTTGGTTAAAATATTTTAATAAATTATTGCTCAAATCGATCAAAAAAAACACTGAAAACCCCATTCTTGAATTTCTCATTTAGTCAATTCTGTCTCTAAATCATCAGACTGTTCGTTATTTAATTTTGGAACTTTGTGTTTATCAAATTATCTTAATCAACTATTTTTATTTATACATTTTTTAAATGTGTTCGTTCTTATGTCTTTATATATATATATAATAACCCAATCCACTAAACAATAGAATTGAACTGAAGTGAATTAAAATTAATCGATATACGCATTCAACTAGGCCCATGATAGGGTGGTTGTTGCTTGTCGGGGTGTAATTTTTGGAGCCTGAATTCTATGCTAAGCGTCAGCTGACCTGGGGGGGGGGAGGGTTGCATTGAGGTACGAAGCTGAAACTTTCAACACAATACCCATGGGTCAAGCTCTACCAACAAAAATGTAAAGAAGAAATCAAGAATACCGCTTTGATAACGTCAGCCTGACATCAACAAGATATTTTTCTGTCAATTTTCGATCTTTTTTATTTTTGGGTTTTCTTCGCAAAAACTGCGTGACAAATTAGGAAATTATATTCTGTAGTTGCCCACTTTTCATCGTAAAAAGCAGGAATTTAAACAATAATGAAGAAAACATCACTGTTTGCCACCCCACAAGGCCGCCATTTTGAATTTACCTTGATGTAGTGAGTGATAAGGACCAAACATTACTCCTGATAAAGGGACCTAAATATAGAGAGCCGAGAAGAATAAATCTGAAGGCCGGCCAGAAGATAATCCTGTCTTCATTGGTTGATTGTTGATTGGTCTAAACGAAAAACATTTGAACCTAAAGTATTCGCTGATTGGCTGGACCTCACCAAGAGCAAGGTCGTTGAAACGCCATATTGACACCAGTACCCTTTCCCAAGCAAAACAGGTACTGAGAAACCTCAATTCGCAAGAAGTTCTAAAAATCTCTAGAGTAAATTCGTCATAGTCCCAGCAGACAAAGCTCCAAATAATATAATATGCATATGTAAATATTACTATTACCAGGGCTGGTTAAAGAATTGAGTGTAAACATATCATCATCAAATACGTCTACTTACTCCCAAATTGCATTTGCTCTGGAGGATTTATTTAACTATCACAAAACGTTTCTCAGGGAAAGAGGTTTTTGTCTTCCAACCAACCATAACGACATACCAAAAGTATACTGAACTCCAAAAATGCATTAATCACCATGCAAAGCTAGATTCATAGCTGGTTCTAGAAGCCGCAACAACAAGCTTCTTTCAACCCTGCTGATGAGGGCCCTTCAGGAGGTAAAAGCATTTTGGAAAAGGTACTGCTCCACTATTTCTAAAAACTCTGGCGTTGAATGTATGTGGATATTGAAAAATTCAAAATGTCTTACGGAATAACAGACATGTATCCACATGGGATTTCTCGACTCTCTATACTACAATCCCTCACCAGGACCTTATTGACCGTCTAAGTTCATTAATAGTATCTGTGTTCAAGAAAACTGAACGTAGATATATTAATGTCGGAAGCCATAAAGCACCCTTTATCTCTACTACATACAAGAGATATCATTCATGGGATGCTTCTTTGTTTCTTCTTCTTTGTTTATAGAGTTGCTTGAATTTCTCATTAAAAATATCTATGTGAAATTTGGTAACACAATATATCAACAGCATATAGGTATTCCAATGGGTACTAATTGTTCACCACTGTTGGTTGACCTATATCTGTTCTCTGATGAATATGACTATATGCAGGCGCTTTCAAAAACCGATCCATTCAAATCCTGTTCCTTCTCAATCACCAAACGTTATATAGACGATCTTCTCGCTGTGAATAATCGCTATATAAATGACACAGTGAAGGATATATATCCACCTTCAAGGAAACTACAGATAGCCCCTCAGGCACATCATATTTAGACCTATATCTCTATAAAAATGAAGCGGGCCTTCTCTCTCGTCAACGTTATGACGAAAGAGATGGTTACAATTTCGACATCGTAAACTAGCCCTTTCTGGACAGTAATATTCCAGTGGGAACCTGCATATGGCGTATACATATCTCGCTTAGTAGCATTTGCTAGATCCTGTGATAAATATAACGATTTTAATCAACATCACAAAACATTGTTGCAGAAACTCAAAGTTTTGATATTTTTGGAACATCATGATGTTTTGCCGGCATCATTGAAAATTGTTGACCGCTTCTCTCTTGCAGGAAACTAGCCTATGTTTATGTTTACTATGATTGTCTTTTTAAATTTTGTGCTAATACTGTTATATGGAATATGGAATAGGACTTTGGATTATGGACGCGGATATTCTTTAATGGCCGACGGGTGAATTATGAATGACGGACCAGACGCTTGTAATCTGCACTGGGATTTATATAAATAGGCTCTAAAGGACCCCAATATGATAAACTACGGAGTTTTGTCATTCCGGAAATAGGGCAGAGAGTTCCGTGGGGGGTCATGGCGTTAATGGACGAAGCCGAGTTTCGAATAACGGGAATATTTGCTTCTATACAATTGCAGAAGTTATCAGTGACACATGTCGTTAATCCTACCAAGATGTCCACAACAGTAAATTCAGGCAAAAGAAAGTCAATTGTAACACTGAAAGGATATGACCAAGACTTAGCCTCTAAGGCGATTACTACGACACAGTTTGCCGTTAATATCCAGAAGTAGTATCGTGGTATGGTGACAAGCACTATCGAATGGTAGCTCCAACCTATGTCCGCGGGCGTATTCATCTCTGGCTTCCTTTCTTTGATTAGATAACCGGACAAAGACTACCATTATCATTCGTTCCTGTTAAATGACAATTCTGACATATCGTTTCCGAAAATGAGGCGCTATTGTGTCTGTACAACACAGAACTGGTTTTCCATGGATGATGGGAGAGGGACAGTTGAAGGTATAATGAAATCGGACATGGGAATAATTGTCAAGACTCAGAAAACGATTTTTCATTTTGCTCACCAACCCAAATTTATCTCACTTACAAGATTCGCTGAACCCGAAATCGTAACACCCTATTTTGATAATGTGTATCACATCTGTTTGATAGCCGTGGCGAACCTCTCGTTCATAATTCCATCGCCAAATCCATTCCATGAAAACTTCCATTTTCAAAATGTGAGTGAATTATATCAGGTATTTCATGTAATCGTTTACTTAATAACGAATTACGAACATGGAGGGGTTTGTTGCGCATCTCACACCGCTGACATCTGTTTCATACCGAGACACATCTGGAGACGCTGCAAGCCTCGATGTTTAGACGGGGTGTCAAACAAACATCAGCGACGATGCATGCCTCAACCAATCCCGACGCGGAGGTCTTAACCCCATTATAATTATGAAAAATAGTACAATCGACCTATTACCACACGAATGTTGGGATTCAGAAGTATGTGTGGTTTAAATTAGGGAAGTTTTGTTATAGACACTTACTGATATGTACCGTAGAGTTGATGCCGTTCCTGTATATCCTTAGAGGATATCGACTGGCATATTCGGTTCAAAATTATTTCCGGATTTCATTCTTCACATCGCGGAATTTATCCGCCGATATCCGATTCGAATAAACAGTCATATACTCGGAGAATGAACGACCATGGCCAATACACACCCTGCCGGTCGTCTAAAAATAGCAAAAACCTCCATGTTTCCTTCCCATAGTGCAATGCGAACCACGAGTAAAAGTTTGCCTCACGCGTGCTGTAAGTATAGGCACGGACTGAAAATCGCTGAAAAAAAGGTATTTCAAAGGATTTTTTACATGATTTCTTCAGGCTTCTTTAACTCTAGAACAGTTCAGTGATATTTCAGGTCCCTGTCAGTTTCGGACACTGTCTATAAAGAAACTTATGACGGTGATTTTCCAGAGACCCATGTTGAAGGCATTGCATGCTGTATCTGAATCTTGCTCCTGAAAAAGGGGCGATAACTCTTCTTTTTTGCCACTTTCAGACGACCGGCAAGTTGTGTATTGCTAGGTAATCTCAACGGTGATAAATCTGGCTGCTGGAATTATCCATTTCGATTTCAGTCCGTGTTGTCGCCGAGGAAATCTTTCGACGCAACTTCACAGCGGGCAGACCAAACATATAAAGAAGAACAATGCGTCAATTCCCGCCGTGCTTGCCTGATAATCAGTGCATGAGGGAGGATAGTTTAATAAGCGTTATCAGTATATCTATTGTTCTCAATCGACTAATCAGCATCAAAATTACGACTCCACCTCCAGCTCTACACTGTTACACAATTCAAACAAAGAACTAATCGATAAGAATTTGACAAGGATTAAGTACTAACTTATACACAGCGATTAAGAGAAGACCAATCGATAACTCCTGGTCTCGACAGAACGAACGCCATATATTCCCAGAAGAAAGCACCCAATATGAAACAAATGCTCTGGCGCTAAAAATCACATATCCAAGATTTGAAACCTGAACCAAATCCCCATAAAAACTATTACGAAGATGGAGTCGCGAATGAACGGTGTATACGTATTCCCACAGCCTTTCACTTCTCCCTATGCATGATAGGAATACCCGTAACATTCATAAGCATTTCTGGAATTCGTCCGTATTTTCGAAAGTGGCCGGTTGTTGACGAGATTGAAAAATGGGGTTGTTAAACTAATAAAGGCCGGCTTCTTTCTAACGAGTTAAGGCGAATAATGTAAATGAATATGTGAAATGTAAACAGTTTTATTGAAATCCATAGAGGCTTGGTGAACGACCCAAGCTTACCAGAGAAACCGTTAAGTTACGTACACATGTATACGGTTATCCGATAACGACAATGCGGCAACGACAATACGGCAATGGCAACGACAACGGTAATGCGTTTTTGGTGTACACATGACTACGACTATAAGTATAAAAGCGGATGCGACAAGAGAACTGTTCTTGCCGCAATGGACGACGACGACTTAAAAAGCGTGTGTGTTGCTGCTGTGACGTCATAAAACCGCACGACTTATGTCCGACAACAGCAAAAAATCGATCCACAACCGATTCCAATAATAGACGGATAATCGTATCGCAATGCCGGATAGTCTTATCGCACTGTCGTAATCGTTACGCATTCATGTGTACGGACCAATTCATTTTCCTACGATCGATTTTTTTTTTGCCGTTGCCGTATTATCGTTGCCGCATTGTCGTTATCGGATAATCGTATACATGTGTACGTAGCTTAAGCCGTAGTTTTAGGCCTCGATGTCTCTAAAATGTGACAAAGAAAATAGGACAGGATATAGGGGGTGAGTGGCGAGGGCATGCTTTTGATATGAAGTATTCTTCTGGTGAAAACCTGAATTTCAAGCGCACGACCAAGGATATTAGTTTTCCAAAGAATCCCGGGCTTGAACAAAATTCAAGTTAATCCATTAACAATATAGCTGTATCGACTGTACTGACAGGTACATTGAGACGTGTCTCACAGCGGTTTATTCACCCACTCTCTTTCTTATCTATTTATTGCATAAGAAATACTCCTAATCAGTGACAATTGGACTATTTTCGACCTCAAGTTGCAAAATTATCACAAATAATAATTGTCTTTTCTTGGAATATATAATTTTGTCCATATTTATCATATATAAAACATCAGCTATAAATAGTTGTAAAGTCTCTCTCTATGCTGAAGAGATAGGAAAGAGAATGGATGTACGAATAGCTGTCAGATTCGTCTCACTGCACCTGCCGATGCTATTAGGGCATCTCTGTTGTTATCCCTATCTGGCCTGGGCTTTTTGAGACCTGTCCAGGCCTGGGGGGGCAATGCCCCCCCACCTAATTATTTTTCTTACCCCGTGAGCTGGGGGAGCTGAAGCTTACCACACTATACCCTTTGGTCAAGCTCTACCAGAAAATGTCAACAAATCCAAGATGGCCGCTTTGATGACGTCACAGTGACGTCATTTTCAAAAACGGTATTTTGGGGTCGATTTTTTGGTCAGATTTTTATAATTTTTTATTTATGCAATTTCTCTGCAAAAACTGCATGATAAATTAGCAAATATTAATGTGATGTGAAATAAAATAGTTTTTGCCCACTTTTCATTGCGGAAAAGCAGAAATTTAGAAGAAATATGAGAAAAACATCACTTTTCTGGTACCGCACGTGCCCGCCATTTTGTATTTACACATGATCCTGTGCTCGGGGGATTATGAAAATAGGCTCCAAATGACCCCAATTTGATAAACTTTTAAGTCACGGAGTTTCAGCTCTCGATTTTTTGTCGTTCCGGAGATATATAGCGCAGAAAGTTTGGTAGAGGGGGAGGCATCCCCCCCCCCGTTCTGGTAGGGTTAGAGGATTAACTTGTGTAATTTTGTACGTACAAGTTCGGAGTTGGTTTTGCATTTCACAGGCAGAATTTGACAGATTTTTCTCTTCACGATTTAACGTGCGAAAATCGACAGGCTTGTTGACTGAGTTGAATTTATTACTAGTGAACTGTCAATTATAGATGCGACTAAGTGTGACCGGTTCAACAGACAGGAAGTTTGAATATTTGAATAATAGATAGCTCCTTGCCCAAGCAAATATTCAACATTGAAACAATTCAGAAAATGTATAGGGAGCATAGAATATTAGTATTCGGCCCGTATACGTCTACAAATATTATGTTACATTTAAAATGCGTACCCTGACATGATTATGTGAGCTTTCTCACGAAAAGTAGTCCCAGAAGAGATGTTCGTTTTTCATTCTGCAGGTTGTGTATTCCCTTTCGAGACTGAAGTGCCGCTCTATTCTAGAACATTCCATGATCTCTATTAGAGATCATGCTGTAATGAATGTAATGGATGGAGTTTGAATTATATACTTAAAGATTATTAAATCAATATTTTTGTTTGCAGATATCGAGATTTAACAATTTAAAAAGAAGAAAACGATGATCCTGAAAACATTCATCGTGAAAGCAACCTAATTGTTCTCGTTGTCAAGGAAATGACGAAACATAGGACAATGCGCTTTTCCCATGAATACTTCATGTACTGATTTATATGGCAAGTTGAGCTTTTGATAATTCCAACTTTATTTAGATCGCTGGTGAAAAGGAATTGTTTTAAGACCCACGATATGGAAAAGTTTCATAGTGATTTTTTGTTAGACCATACATAGACGCATCCTTCCAGTCGGAAACATGTGCTAGAGGTACTGGTAATGTGCTAGAGGCACTTCGGGGTACTTAGGTATGTTTATGGGCTACCACATGATGGAAATTTATTTTGATTGGTAAAGCCCTCTGTTATGTATGTCTTCGTTACCTTGGTTTTAGAAAGAAAATTAGAGTATATGACCAATAGTGTCAGCTGTGTACACAGGTAAAGACACCAATGTAAAAATAACAGCTGTAAATTTTCTACAGACCATCTCGGTTGAGTTGGTTGGTTGGTTGTTCGAAGTTTAACGTCGCACCTAACCTTATTGGTCACACGGCGACGATTATCCAAACAAACATACCCCAGCAAAACCCCAACCCTAACAAAAACCTAACCAAACCTACCATTTTTTTTTTGAAAATTAGGCTCTACAGACACTGATAAAAATGGATCGTCAGAGAGCCTAATTTGTTTGGCACTCTAATCTACCTCCTGTGCCAGACAAATATGGTACAAATCATGCTGCCCTAAGCTGGAGGGCCAGACCAAGTCTGACGCAGTTATTTAATAATCTGCCTTCAATTGCTTCTCCCCAAGATTGTTCACATATCGAAATAATTTTGAATAAACATGAAATTTGGTCACCGTGTCGGACGCGTACCAAACTCTATACTGACCAAATATTGCGATTAAGATATCATTGTGAGGGTATGTGTACAGGCTATGGTGTACATGATTCTACAGAATTGTGTTTGGTCGTCGCTATAGCTGAAATATTGCTGAACGCGACGTTAAACCTTAATTCTTTCTCTCTCTCCTGGAAAGCAATAAACGGATAACGTTTGGAAAGGTAGGCTTTCGTTCTTTTTTGAGAATCTTTTGAAACGACCGTGTTGAACACTTCTATTCCGGACGTGTCTTTTTTCTATGTCATAGAGGTCAGTGTATGGTAGAAAATTTAAAACTGTGGTAACTCGGCTTGACATCAAAGGAAATGACTTTATAATTGAGCCAAAGATGAAAGAGAAAACAAACTTAGGAGAAAAGTAGATTTGAAACATATATATATATATTTATTAATTTTCATAATTTATTGAATAATTTTAACTTAGACATCGACCATCCAATATCCCACAGGCCAAGCAACTGTGATTTTGACGGAATATTTTGACTTTGAAGAACTTTTGTATAATAAAGATACCTCAAACGGAAATCACTTTTCCCCCCTATTGGGTCCGGGGGTTCTCGCCTTGTTAAATGGTGAGATTTCTTTTGCGTTTTGACCGTATATTTTTTCGATTTCTAAAATGTTTAGATTTATGGATGAACGTAAGGAACTCAATTCCCGACTTATATTTTGAAATGCATGGGCCTGCCCATTTTTTTCAAACTAGATGTGGAACAAGAACGGCTTATCCTTCGTTTTTCATTTCTAAAGAACTTCATAAGACTTACTAGTCAGACGTCTTTTCAGATGCCAAACGCTGCACACTCGTGCATTCTGATAGTATGTTTATCACATTCTCTCCGCAAAACTATTTACTAGATTTAGATCTACACGAACTGTTACTATATAATTTCTTCTGAAATTATTGGTCTTGGTGTTCCGCCGTCCCTGTATTGGTCCACATCTGATCTCTCTGTGTTAGATGTCGTACATGAAACTATTGTAGATGAGCCGCACATCTAAGAAACGTTGAAGTGATCATTTGTACTAATAGTTCTTTGATTATAATCACCTAATTTATATAATGTATGTGCACAGAAAGTGTTGATCACTACACTCAGTGCCCGATACCACACTATCAATGATCTATATTCCTGGATGTATAGGCATCATAACTCATGCGTATATGGAATATTATCACACGATAGACTCTTGATCGAAATCCTCATGCAATTCATTCAGAACAACTTGTTACCCAATGAGCAAATATATTCCGAAAGCCTTCCTCACAGACCCTGTTTCCAGGATATAATGTGTCCATGCACTGGTAGAGAAGAAAAGATGATGCGTTATTATGTTATTATTGTGAAATTCAACACAGCGAAACCTGCATTTACCAACACTGCAAGCCTCCCCACCATTTATCGCGCCTTAACCGACAGTACCAAATTGGCTATCATTTGATCCTAAAGCACAACAGTTCATTGTAAAACTTTACACCGACCACCATCGTACTAATGAAGATACATGTAAGATAGAAAGCATCTATCAACATCTACCCCATAAATAACTTTTGACAGTCGGCGAATGTTGAGTTTGCATTTTGAAAGTTGAATGATTAAACAATATTTGCAAACCTACTGACCCGCATACGGCTAAACGCGTATTGTTATAGACGAATTCGGAACCTATATGTCGCGGAAATCGCAGAAAAACTGAACATTTCCCTGTAGCTGGAGTTAGGAGCTGAAATTTCCAGACTGTTTCGCTTACAACAAATTTTCAGTGATATCACGACGATCCAGTCACATTATACTGACACCGGCCAACCAGTCCTTCATCTTTCCTCTTCCTGCTGAGCGCCAAGCGAGGAAGATACAAGTTCCATTTTCAAGCCTCTGATATGACTCTACCCAGGGTCGAAGCGATCCTAATGATAAACAGGGAGATGATGCTCTGGTAGAATGACATTTATATAAAGGAATATTTCAATCTGAAGTCAGTGAGACTTTATTATTGAATTCTTGGAATATTTATTTGAAGAACTGACAAGAGAAGCATAAAATAGTCTAGAAATGGGTGGTATCATTACTTATTTGCGCGCTTAATAGATAATTTATATTTTTGCTTAAATATTGTCGACCTCACGAGCAGACTGGATGCCTTTTATATTTTCTGGGAACTGTGCGCTGTTCAACCTAAAACACAAAATTTTCATCAACTCTGCAATATACCCCTGAATGATTGCATACACCATATAACGATGCTACGTAGCACATAACATGTATGAACAAATTCAGTACACAGAAACTAGAGCACATACGAAGAAGAGAGTAAACTGAACAGAACGAAATTAGTGTTATTATTATTAGAAGATCTAGTTCAAACTTCAACAAAATGTACACCTTGAAGAACTGTGTATCTCCTGTGACAATATTTGATCTTGGTATAGAAGTCCGAAAATGATAAACTGACATACAAGTTTACATGCATGTGTTCTCGAATTATTGTCATTGCCGCGCTGAATATCGCAATATATGTCCATGCCGACTGTACAAACTTGCCCAATGAATTATCTTAGTGATGCTGAAGATTGAACAAATGAGAAACTGCCTGACCACGGGATAGCCTTTATCGAGTTAATTGAGCATACATTGGAACAGTTCGCAATTTCCTAAAATGAGTGTTCATCTTGGGCATATTCGAAAACACCTTCTCGAAACACTGTGCGTTGATAGACCTATTACAGATCATTGCTATACCAAAACTTGAAGAAGCTCGCAATTATTCCGAAGCAGCACACCATGCACTGATGCAGACACCAGCATCTACTTTTACAACGACTGTTCTTCTGTCATTTTTCCTAAAGGAAGCAGGTTCAGTTGCCATGATACAACGTTCAATGTACTTTGTCGAGTCTGGTAGAGTAAAATCGAAGCGACAACTTTGCGGAGTATAAAGGATAAAGTAAACCCTAATGCCATAGGTGCTTGCATTCGATCATGGCAACAATGCACGATGACTGTTGGCATATGCCTGTGTTGTTTATCCGGGAACCGTCCAGTTCTATACCTTGAGTTATAACCTGGATGATTTGTTGCACATAAGTGGTCATAGTCTGAGACGGTTAACATGAGCCGGTTAACATGAGCAGGTTAACGCTCTGCTCAAAGGGAAAGAGGATCAGTCGGTCCGACCGGGAATCCAAAGCTCAAAGAGACAATGGGTGGTTGCTTGTCCTGAAATATACCCAATGCTTCAAGAGCACCACTGAAAATCCAGATTTCGCAAAAGAACACAATGAACAAGTACTGAGTACCTAGTTGTCCTTCACAAAGCATGCCAAAGCTCTAGTCACCATATTAGGGGATATGAGTAAGCCTTTCTCCATAGACAACGATGGTCTCCTACCTTAGGACATAAAGGACACACGAACACGATGGGTACTTATTTGGTGGACAAATATGTCCAGTTTGTGGAGAAATCCACGACCCGGTGAGCAAAAAAACAAGTTGTCTCAAAAGTAAAGAACACTGGTTGCAGCATTTAAGAACAATTGTGCATCGTTATCGCGATTGTACGTGAAATGACGGTACTATTTCAACGCTTCTCGGGCGGAGAGGGTGAATTATGGACTCGCTATCAAACGTTCTACCTTATCTCCGGAACGACACAAACTTGGTAGCTGATACTGCGTGAATATCTACATGTAGCTCATCAAATTTTGAGCATATTTGCATAATCTCCTAAGCAAATGATCATGAGCAAATTCATAATGGCGTCTCTGTAGGGTATCAGAAAATAGATTTTTTTCTTCAAAATGCCGTTTTTCGGAAAAAAATCATGTAAATGAAAATTTAAAAAAAAATGTGACCGAAAAATCGAACAAAATAAGCCTTCTGTCAAAATGAGGTCATTGTACCGTCATCAGAGCGGTTTTGTTACATTTGCTAGTACGGTTTGACCCAAGGATATGGCGCGGTAAGTTTCAGTCCCTTAGCACAATGGGGTAATAAAAATATTTAGCCTCCCACCCTGGTCTGGATAAATCACAAACAGTCCAGGCCAAATAAGATTAATCACAAAAACTATCCTTGCTCCCCCACTCATCACTGTCTAAAGTTGGCGAAATATGAGCTTGTACAACAGCAGAAGCATGTAACACGAGATAAATTCACTATGCCGGTAATTTACATTCACCAAAGCATATTATTGGGAATTACAGTAAACACAGCTGACGCTGTTTCATCCAGTTCAAAGACGGCGGCAATTTTTCATGCATAACTATGAGATGGATACCGTCAAGTTCGAATGATTTGCTTGCGTGTCCAACGAAAGACGAACATGTACATTTGAACAAATTTGTGTGGGATAGATGAGCATGCAAGCAAAATTTAATAATTGAAAGATTACATGCGTCCAGTCCGGCATCTAATATCCACTCGTCGTCCATTAAAGAATTCCAGCATCGATAATCCATTGATCTAATTCATATAATAGCATTAGCACCAAGTTAAGAGAATAAATCATAGTATACATAAAACTACGCTAATTTCCTGCAAGAGAGAAGCGGTCAACAGTTTTAAATGATGCCAGCAAGACATCATGATGTTCCAAAATATCAAATCCGTATCGCTGATCAGTATTGTTAATCCATATGATTTTATTTGTAAAGTCATTATCTAGAGTATGATGTATCTCAGTCACGCTTTAATGATACTGTTCATATGAACACTATGAGGATCTTGAAATACATAGGTTCATACAGCCCCTAGCCCCTGAATTAGACACTAGTTACGAAACGTACCGCCATAGATCTTACACGCTACGCTCGTATTTTGCTATCAGCATGCGATATGTATGACCAAATTTGAGAAACTTCGAGCGGAGGCGTTTGATGACATAGCCCTATTTTATAAGTTTCAGCAATAACGTTTTGTGACGTTGATTAAACTTGTCGCATTTAACACAGGATCTAGCAAATGCTATTAGGCGAGATATGTATACGCCATATGCACTTCCTCCTGGTATATTACTGTCCAGATAGGGATAGCTAAATTGCAGAAGGCGCAGACTTTCACGATTCACGTCGTGCTAAAACGGACCCGCCATTTTTTATTCTGAGAGACATTGTTTTGTTTTGGCCTGAGACATCTTAATTTCGTCATTTTTCTACCCAAACTTTTAAACCGGGCTCTGCATGACGTGATCTATAACTCAAACTTAGGGCAATAATGTATCTTGTTTCTCGTAAAAAAAAAGCAAGAAAATGGTACGATTGACGGAGGTTGGTAAATCTTGAATCGTTAAAGGGATATAGTTTATGTTGTATGCTGTATGTTTTTGGCACGAAAACCGGACAGAATACGTCTTCCACTGTCACAAACCACTGAATGACGGTCTTATTTAACGTGTAGTAAATCGACTGAGTACATCTTCAGAAAACTATTTTCTCTACGATTCGCCTCCACAAATGACTCAACACACAAGGTAACTATGTCAGCATATAAATTCCCCACCATTTTTCGAGATACGACGAGCAGAGATAAGGCCTTCCCGTCCGACACCATTTTGACAAATTTTAGAGGTATCTAATCAAACAGGGCCAGATATTTGTCCTATTAAACTTTGGAAAGGTTTTGATATTTTTGAGAGTCATATATTATAGAAACATTTTCCAATACATCACAAACCATTTCTGGTCCACCCAGGTATAATGGCTAATCAATGTTCGCCGGAAGTCAAGCTCTGGTTATAATCTTAGATCCGAAAAATCAATGGTGGTTGGTGACCTATACCCCCCGTCACGAACATCTAACTTCTCATCTGGATATGTACAGTTCGGGGCTTAACAGCCTTATATCATTTGAAGACATTCGTACTTGGAAGTATGTCGTATTTTAATTTGACCACTGGAACCATTCACAATTAACCAGCAAATATAAGTCGATCTAAGAAGAAGTGGACTTCAGAGATCAAAGGTTTAGCATTTAATGTATCGCTGGTCATTCTGGTCGACATTAAATCTGACCTTGAAATAATTAGATGGGTTCATTATTACGCTAGTTTCTGTGAGTTCACCTGACGCTAGTACATAGTGGATAATTTCTATTACTCAGTCTTCCATCATCACAGGATATTTTTGACAGAATATCGCTGCCATTTAACATGATATATTAATTTAGGCTGACCTAATTAGGGCAAAACAAAACCAACAATTAACAAAGTTCTACAGCTTTCAAGCTTTCGTCGGTCTATTTCAATGGGTATACAGATCAGCTGATAGCGAGGATCTCGAAAACAGGCGTAGATATCTTGTTTAGCTATAAAGACGTGTATCAGTATAGGGTAATTACGCATCAACCGAACATTAGACGTCACCCTCCTCAATCTTCCCGAGATTTAGTTTAATGGTTTGGGATGTTGAATTCAAATTACACATATCTAACTGTCTGAAATATCAGTCACTGAAATCACAATGGTTCGTCCTATAGGATCCTATAGATTTTATATTGTACTTCACCTAATATTTTTAACCAATTATATATAATATCTCCGTAATAAGGACACATACAAAGGTAATTTTTGGTCTTTGGATTATGGACGCGGAAATTCTCTGATAGACGACGGCTGAATATTGAATGAAGGACAAGACGCTTGTATTGTATCATTTAAAACTCTTGGAATGTACTACCGGACATCATCATTTTTTGACATATGCAATGCTGCTGAGTAGTATACAGCGCGCAAAATAAGTAATATTTCACCCGGATGTAGAGGTCATAGAGGTCAATTGTGAAATATTGACCAATCAAATGCGAGAATGTAGTTTGACTGCGCTTGGTGGTGACGTCATAAGTGTGGATGTGCGCGTGAGGGACAGTGGGAGGTGGGACAAGATGGCGGCCTGTTTTAGTGTGTGTGTGGGAGGTGGGACAAGATGGCGGCCGGTTTTAGTGTCGTGTGGGAGGTGGGACAAGATGGCGGCCTGTTTTAGTGTCGTGTGGGAGGTGGGACAAGATGGCGGTTGGTTTTAGTGTGTTGTGTGGGAGGTGGGACAAGATGGCGGGCCGTATTTGTGTGTTTTTGTGTGTTGTGTGGGAGGTGGGACAAGATGGCGGCCGGTTTTAGTGTCGTGTGGGAGGTGGGACAAGATGGCGGCCTGTTTTAGTGTGTTGTGGGAGGTGGGACAAGATGGCGGCCTGTTTTAGTGTCGTGTGGGAGGTGGGACAAGATGGCGGTCCGTTTTAGTGTTGTGTGGGAGGTGGGACAAGATGGCGGTCTGTTTTAGTGTGTCGTGTGGGAGGTGGGACAAGATGGCGGCGTGTTTTAGTGTGTGGGAGGTGGGACAAGATGGTGGCGGGTTTTAGTGTGTGGGAGGTGGGACAAGATGGTGGCCTGTAGAAAAACGTATAAAAGGAGTCGATACTTAGGGTGGGGGTGTATTCAATCTGACTTACCTGACCTGCCTGCCTGCCTGTCTGCCTGCCTATCCGCTTGTATGAGACGAAAAAAGCATGAGACGTGGAGAAGAGTTTCCCTTGGACCCAGCAGCACCTCCGGTTGAAGTCTTGCCTGAAGACGAGCATGTCAGGGCCATTTATCAACGTCACTGGCCCACCATACGACATTGTTTCCACCGTAACCGACGTCTTTTGGACTTGTACAATTTTCGACTAGAGGATCTCACGTATCTATCTACCTATGCCGAGAACATTTTCAAAGATCAGGAGACAGCGTTCAAGTTGAATATCACTTTTGGATACATTTTACGGCACAAGGAGACGGACCAGCTGCGATATTATTATCCCAGTAATAATACCTATGTGTTTGATCAGCCGTTCACCATCACGGATGCGATTTCTCTGGAGCCGGTGGTCGAGCAACTCACTACATTAGACCCGTTGGAATGGGCCCGCCTGCAACGCCCCAATACCCAATGGATTGTGGAAATGGTGACTAACGTCACATTTTTCGTCACGAAAATGAGAGATCAGCCTATCGGTGCTCCTGTACTACTTCCCCCGTGGTTGCTTCGTCGACACGGCCTGTATGCATTAACAACAGGGGTGAATGGACCCTACAAAGACCGGAAATGTCTGTTTCGGTGTTTGGCCGTGCATCTGGACGGATGTAACCCCAAGGCTTGTGACCGAGTGGCCGAGAGGTATTGGGAGCAGTATCTAGAGGAACAACATATGGACGCGCGACACTTCCGAGGTGTCCCCTTCAAGCATTTGGATGTCGTGGAGTCCCTGTTCAACGTCAATATCTTTGTGTATCGTTTACTACGGGAGGATGACGACACATTTGTGGCTGAATTGGTGCATCGGTCTTCAGAACGGTATGCTGCTACGATGAAAGTCAGTGTGTTCGACGACAATGGCGTGAGTCATTTTTCCCTTATCTACGATATGAGTCTGTACGCTCAGTCCTACAGTTGTGCCCAATGCCATCGTGTGTTTTACCGTTCCTACGACTTACATCGCCACGAGAAAATCTGTGACAACAGTGTCAAGCGCGTATATCCTGGTGGAGTGTATCATAATACGCCTACTATTTTTCAGGAACTGGCCGATGAGGGTATCATCATACCGGAAGAGGACCGTTATTTTCCCTACCGGGCGTGTTATGATTTCGAGGCCCTGTTGGAGCCCATGGACCTGTTTTCAGCGAAAACGCAGTGGACGCAGCGCCATATTCCTCTGAGTGTCAGTATTTCCAGCAACGTACCCGGCTATGACGCTGCTCCGGTGTGTTTCGTGTCCACGGGGGACTCCCATGAGTTGATCACCCGCATGATGGGGTATTTAGAGCAAGTCAGTGCGGCCAGTACGGCATTGTTGGTCGCCAAGTTCCAGGACGTACTCGACCAGCTGGCCGAACGCATTCCTATACCCGATGTATCGTTCAGCGACAATGAAGAGTCCGAGTCCGAGTGCCAGTCCGAGCCCCTGCAGTCGCAGCCCCTGCAGTCGCAGGATGTTCCTCTACCTAAACCGTATGCAGAGAAATTGAAGTTACGGTTCCTACAATACCTAAGTCAGTTACCGGTGCTCGGCTTCAATTCGGGACGATACGACTTGAACATGGTGAAGGAATTTCTCTACCCTTACTTGGCCCAGTCCGATACCCTCAAGTCGGTGATCAAGAAGATCAATAATCATATGGCCCTCACTACCACATCACTGCATTTCCTGGATGTACGGAACTATTTAGCTCCTAATTGTAGCTATGATCAGTGGGTCAAGGCCTATAACTGTGCACAAACCAAAGGTTACTTCCCTTACACCTATATGACGAGTCTGGACCGCTTGGAAGACACCCAGTTGCCACCCCGGGAAGCGTTTTACAATGACCTGAAAGGAGAAGCTCTGCCCGAGGCCACCTACATGGAACTCCAACAAGTATGGAACGATGAACATATGCACACGTTGAGAGATTTCCTGGTATGGTATAACAATTTAGATGTGGTCCCCTTTCTGGAAGCGTCGGAAAAAATGGTACAACTTTTCCGTCGCCAGATGCACGTGGACATCTTTAAAGAGTGCCTGAGTTTACCGGGCCTGGCGCTTCGTCATCTCTTTCAAGACTGTTCTACCTACTTTTCACTCATTCAACAAAAGGACAAGGATATGCATGATTGTCTAAAAGGAAACATTGTGGGTGGCCCGAGTCTTATTTTCCACCGCTACCACGAGAAAGATGTGACGACTCTGCCCAGTGGCAAACCCTGTGCCAAAATCATCGGCTTTGACGCCAATGCCTTGTACCTGTGGTCTCTCGCCCAACCCATGCCCAGTGGTCATTATACACGTTGGTTAGCGGAAGGACGGCATTTT
>JAVTVY010024827.1:0-87385 GCA_036873755.1 Hanleya hanleyi | reverse complement strand
CCCAGGCCATGAACATTCAATAGACTAATGACATCACGGCCACATTTTAACTACTTACAGTCGGGTAGGAGAATACGGTCATCGTCAGTAGTATAGTCTACTGAAAAAAGGTCGTATTGTCCTCTTTGCACTTAGACTTGAGGGGTAACTCTTGATTCCCGTGGAGCGTCCGACAGGGGGCGCCACCAGCTCAAGGTTATAGATTGCATCAGCATTGGCTCGCAGCGTGCCAAGTTTTGATCACTATAGGTCCGGCAACCTTTGACTTTGTATTCCTCCGCGGTGATGCGGTCATGTCTGGCGGTGATGCGGTCGCCTCCGCGGAGAAAAAGTAGTCTCCAGACTTCAAATACGTTGCATGGTCCGATTGGGTCGAGTGAGGTATCAATGTGAAGCATTCTTAAAGGGGCATCTGATGGGCTGGGTGTGGGGTTGAAATATCGTCATTCTACGCATGCGCGGTAGACCAAGGCTATGGAAATAGACGTTTTGGGATCTAGGGCAGCCACTAATGGTCCGATGGAGTTGAGTGAGGTATCAATGTGAAGCATTCGTAAAGGGGCATCCGATGGTCTGGGTGTGGGGTTGAAATATCGTCATTCTGCGCATGCGCGGTGGACCAAGGCTATGGAAATAGAGGTTTTCGGGTCTAGGTGGGCCACTAGTGGTCCTATGGAGTCGTATGAGGTATCAATGTGAAGCCTATATGAGGGGGCATCCGCCTGGACTAGTGTCTCTGCCGTTGTCAACATTCTGCGCATGCGCAGACAGGGAATTGTGAGAAAAGGGTATGCAAATAGACGTTTTCGGGTCTAGATGGGCCACTAGTGGTCCTATGGAGCCGTATGGGGTATCCATGCGAAGCATTCGTGAAGGAGCATCCGACGGGGTGGATGACACGTGGAACTGACGTCATCCTGTGCATGCGCAGTAGACCAAGGGAATGAAAATAGACGTTTTGGGATCTAGGTGAGCCCCTAGTGGGCCGATTGGGTCAAGTGAGGTATCCATGTGGAGCCTATGTGAGGAGGCATCTGCCTAGACTAGTGTCTCGGTCGTTGTCAACATTCTGCGCATGCGCAGACAGGGAATTGTGGGAAAAGGGTATGGAAATAGCCGTTTTCGGGTCTAGGTGGGCCACTCGTCGTCCTATGGAGTCGTATGAGGTATCAATGTGAAGCCTATTTGAGGGGACATCCGCCTGGACTAGTGTCTCGGCCGTTGTCAACATTCTGCGCATGCGCAGACAGGGAATTGTGGGAAAAGGGTATGGAGATAGACGTTTTGGGATCTAGGGGAGCCACTATTGGTCCGATTGCTTCAAGTGAGGTATCAATGTGAAGCCTATGTGAGGGGGCATCTGCCTGTACTAGTGCCTCGGTGGTTGTCAACATTCTGCGCATGCGCAGACAGGGAATTGTGGGAAAAGGGTATGGAAATAGACGTTTTGCGGTCTAGGTGAGCCACTCTTGGTCCTATGGAGTCGTATGAGGTATCAATGTGAAGCATTCGCGAAGGAGCATCCGACGGGGTGGGCGACACGTGGAACCAACGTCAGTCTGCGCATGCGCAGTAGACCAAGGGTATGAAAATAGACGTTTTGGGATCTAGGTGAGCCCCTAATGGGCCGATGGAGTCGTATGAGGTATCCATGTGAAGCCTATGTGAGGGGGCATCCGCCTGGAGTATTGTGTCGTCCGTTGTCATCATTCCGCGCATGAGCAGACAGGGAATTGTGGGAAAAGGGAATGAAAATAGACGTTTTGGGGTTTAGGTGGGCCACTATTGGTCCGATGGAGTCAAGTGAGGAATCAATGTGAAGCACACGTGAGGGAGCATCCGCCTGGGTGTATTTGGGGTAGGAATATTGTCATTCTGCGCATGCGCAGGCAGGCCATAGTATGGAAATAATCATTTTGGGGCCGATATGGCCCAGTAGTGGTCCAAATGGGTTGTGGGAGGTGTCAAAGTGAAGCTTTTGTGGGGTAGAGTCAGAATGGCCTGTTTTTCATTGCAAGTCGTGTAAATCTGCGCATGCGCAGTTGGGTGTAGTAAATCAAGTGGCCATTTTGGGGAAGTGAAGGCAGGTATTTGGTGTAGAGATGGACCACTATTGCTCCGAATGCGTCGTGTGAGGTGTCATTTTGTAGCTCTCGGGGTGTAGACCCCGATTTGAAGGATGTCCACTCCATATGTAACGTCGTCGGTGACGTCATAAGTAGGAGTAGTAGGTAGCCAAAGTGGGCATTTTGGGGGTGTGAAGGAAGGTGTTTTGGGGTAGAAATGGACCATCCTTGGTCCGAATGCGTCGTGTGAATTGGCATCTTGTAGCAACGTCCGCCAACGCCAAGATCAACGTTTCAACGCCCTGTTGAATTAGCCCAAAAGCTCTGATTTTCATGGAAATATCACTAATTCATTGGAAATGCAGTGACGCCCGGCAACGTCCGCCTTAACGCCCTAACATAACGCCTTGACGCCATGATATAGACAGATGAGAGAACAACAACAATAACAACAACAAGTTTTGATATAGTTTATTCTCCCCAATGTTACATCATGCCCACGCTGGGGGAGCCGCGTTGGGTATGTTTACAATTCGAGAAAACTCTTGTCCAATCAGAGACCGCCATTTGGTCCTGCCATATTCGTTCTTGACCGTTAGATGTATTCTCGGCTGCACTTGTCCTCAGAAGTCGTCCTTAAGAAAGTCCCATCTTCGGCCCTGTTCGCTCTCATCCGTTTGTTCTAATCGTCGTCGGTCAGGCCTGGATATTCATCGGGCAGCATATCCTGAAACAGTTGTTTGCGTATTCTAATCTCATTTTTCAGGGCCTCGGTGAGTGGTAACCCCATATCCTTTTCCAAGTGACGCTTGGTCTTCATGATGGACCTGTGCGTGGGGTCGCCTTTCATTTCAAGCGGTAGTAAGGTATACTGTTCATAGATCGCCATGGCTGTTTTCCTGATGCGGGGCCGCATTTCGGTGTACGCTTGTTGTAAGTTATCCTGTCCCGCGTCCTCGATCGCTTCAGCGTGAGTATTGATAGCTGCTGTCACAATACGATCCCAGAAGGTAGGTTCTGCCTCACTTTCCTGGGATGTAGGCTGACTATCTGAGGTCAAGCTCTTCATATCAGGAGATAGATTGTCAGCAATCTTGGATTCGGTATCAGTCGATACACTCTCATCGATCTCTGTATCAGCATCCGATTCAACGGTCTCCTCGGCGTCTTCAATCCCATGCATATTTTTCTGGTGTCGCATCATATCGTAATGTCTGGTGAACGTGCGTTCACACTCAGAACAGGCATAAACCATGTTGACGGTTGAAAGTCGACTGTGCGTGTTTTGGGAATACACTTGCTTTCATAGACAGTAACGTCCGCCAACGCCCACTGTTACGCCTTAACGCCGTATATGTACGGCTTAAGGCTCGTCTTAACGCTTTAACACACTTTGTTAACGCTTTAACGTCGTTTAATGATGCGTTCGAATAAATGTTGCTTTTGTGCTATTGCTCTGACATACGCCGCTTTCCAGTTCATGCCCGAGGTTTTCAACATCGACGCTGTTCTTTCGATTTCCATATGGACTGGGTCCTTGTCCAACAATTTCATATGGGTCACGAGGTCGACATACTGCTGAGGTAAAGCCCGTCGTAGTCTGGGTGCCAATCTGTTATGGGCTAAAATTGCGGCTTCTTTTTTCGAATATCCTTTGTGTTGAAACTTGTTTTCTGTGGTCCTCAACGTCTCGCCCATCTCGGCGTCCATACTTTCTTTGAACAAATCCTTCCATAGCCTCGAGTTCACATTATCTTCATTCCCTTGTATGGGTTCGGGTTGGTCCTTCCCGCTTGGTTGATATTTCGGGACTGATGGTATGAAGCGGACCCGCTGTATGTGGTTGGGTTGCTGCTGCTGCTCTGCCAAGAGTGGACTCGGCGGATGGTGTAGGGTATATGACGTTGCCGTGATTCCTCGCCGGGTAAGAGGTGGGTCGTCAGTCGACGATCTTCGGTGGTATATGCTTTTATATCTGAGAACATGTAGCCGTACGGACGACTTGTCGCCCCTTGAAACGCCTGCTTGATATGGTTGATGTTCTGAGGATAAATTCGACTACCAAACACACGGATTTGTGCTCTGTCAATGGGATTGGAGAACAACACAAAGTATTGGCAGTTCAAGGCAATATCTCTGGACGCCTTCCCTTGAGGAAAGAGATTCTGGGTTAAATAGATGACGGGCAGATTCCGATGATGGGATCCTTTAGTAAACAAGTCGGCGACGTGTGAATTGTCCTTGGCCGCACTCATCAAATCATCTAGCACTACCACGTTGGTCTGCACGGGGTCAAAGTAATACGGTTCGTTTATGTCGTGGGGAATCCCTGGGACGAAGCTCACATTCTGTAAACTTGTAGTTTCGTAGGCGGGCTGCCATTGGCTATAACACCAAACAACACGTGTCGGAGCTGGGGTTGCCACACCTGCCTCTAAGAACTTCATCACCCAGGACGTCTTTCCACATGCCGTAGGGCCACTCACCGTCATCGTATAGGGATGCTCTACTGCTCTTGTTGGACCTATAGCGGGACTCGGCTGTGTCTCTCGGTTGTGTTTGCGTTGAATGTGCCTGATCATACTATCGCGACGAGAGAAGTGTCTCTGACAGAACGCACACATCAGTCGACCAATACATATGGACTGATGAGGGACACATGTTCATTCCTATATTTACAGACACTACCATCACCACACACACCACCACCACCACCACACACCACCAACACCACCACCAACGCCACCACCAACGCAACCACCGGGCGTTGACGGGCGTCAAGGCCCGGTGGTGGTGATAGCCCCTGTGTGGCAGAGCTCTTGGATTGGAGCTCTCGGAGCTCAAAGCTTGTGGAGCTCAGAGCTCGGAAATGACGTCATCGCAGACATGCGTGTGTACCTGTAGTGCACCCTGTACCCTATAGCCCGTAGGGAATAGGGTACACCAGGGTGCGGTTGCAGCAATCCCAATCCCATTGACAGAGCACAAATCCGTGTATATGGTAGTCGAATTTATCCTCAGAACATCGACCATTTTATGCAGGCGTTTCAAGGGGAGACAAGTCGTCCGTACGGCTACCTGTTCGTAGCTTTAAAAGCCCATACCCCCGAAGATCGTCGGCTGACGAATCACCGCAACGTCATATACCCCTACACCATCCACCGAGTCCACTCTTGGCAGAGCAGCAGCAGCAACCCACCTCCCATACAGCGGGTCCGCTTCATACCATCAGTCCCGGAATATCATCCAAGCGTGAAGGACCAGCCCGATCCCATACAAGGGAATGAACATAATGTGAACTCGAGGCTATGGAAGGATTTGTTCAAAGAAAGTATGGAGGCCGAGATGGGCGAGACGTTGAGGACCACAGAAAACAAGTTTCAACACAAAGGATATTCGAAAAAAGAAGCTGCAATTTTAGCCCATAACAGATTGGCACCCAAACTACGACGGGCTTTACGTCAGCAGTATGTCGACCTCGTGACCCATATGAAATTGTTGGACAAGGATCCAGTCCATATGGAAATCGAAAGAACAGCGTCGATGTTGAAAAGCTCGGGCATGAACTGGAAAGCGGCGTGTGTCAGAGCAATAGCACAAAAGCAACATTCGTTCGAACGCATCATTAAACGAAGTTAAAGCGTTAAGAAAGTGTGTTAAAGCGTTAAGACGAGCCTTACGGCGTACATATAGGGCGTTAAGGCGTAACAGTGAGCGTTGGCGGGCGTTTACTGTCTATGAAAGCAAGTGTATTCACAAAACACACACATTCGACGTTCAACCGTCAACGCACGTTCACCAGACATTACGATATGATGCGACACCAGAAACATATACATGGAATTGAAGACGCCGAGGAGACCGTTGAATCGGATGCTGATACAGAGATCGATGAGAGTGTATCGACTGATACCGAATCCAAGATTGCTGACAGTCTATCTCCTGATATGGAGAGCTTGAGCTCAGATAGTCAGCCTACATCCCAGGAAAGTGAGGCAGAACCTACCTTCTGGGATCGTATTGTGACAGCAGCTATCAATACTCACGCTGAAGCGATCGAGGACGCGGGACAGGCCCCGCATCAGGAAACCAGCCATGGCGATCAATGAACAGTATACCATACTACCGCTTGAAATGAAAGGCGACCCCACGCACAGGTCCATCATGAAGACCAAGCGTCACTTGGAAGAGGGTATGGGGTTACCACCCACCGAGGCCCTGGAAAATGCGATTAGAATGCGCAAACAACTGTTTCAGGATATGCTGCCCGACGAATATCCAGGCCTGACCCACGACGATTAGAACAAACGGATGAGAGCGAACAGGGCCGAAGATGAGACTTTCTTAAGGACGGCTTCTGATTAGACAAGTGCAGCCGAGAATACATCTAACGGGCAAGAACGAATATGGCAGGACTAAATGGCGGTCTCTGATTGGACAAGAGTTTTCTCGAATTGTAAACATACCCAACGCGGCTCCCCCAGCGTGGGTATGATGTAACATTTGGGAGAATAAACTATATGAAAACTTGTTGTTGTTATTGTTGTTGTTCTTTCATCTGTCTATATCATGGCGTCAAGGCGTTATGTTAGGGCGTTAAGGCGGACGTTGACGGGCGTCACTGCATTTCCAATGAATTAGTGACAATTCCATGAAAATCAGAGCTTTTGGGCTAATTCACCAGGGCGTTGAAGCGTTGAGCTTGGCGTTGGCGGACGTTGCTACAAGATGCCATTTCACACGACGCATTCGGACCAAGGATGGTCCATTTCTACCCCAAAACACCTTCCTTCACACCCCCAAAATGCCCACTTTGGCTACTACTCCTACTTATGACGTCACCGATGACGTTACAGATGGAGTGGACATCCTTCAAATCGGGGTCTACACCGCGAGAGCTACAAAATGGCACCTCATACGACGCATTCGGAGCAATAGTGGTCCATCTCTACACCAAATACCTGCCTTCACTTCCCCAAAATGGCCACTGTACTTACTACACCCAACTGAGCATGCGCAGACTGACACGACTTGCAATGAGAAACACGCCATTCTGACTCTACCCCACAAAAGCTTCACTTTGACACCTTCCACAACCCATTTGGACCACTAGTGGGCCATATCGGCCCCAAAATGTCTATTTCCATACTATGGTCTGCCTGAGCATGCGCAGAATGACAATATTTCTACCCCAAATACACCCAGGCGGATGCTCCCACACGTGTGCTTCACATTGATATCTCACTTGACTCCATCGGACCAATAGTGGCCCACCTAAACCCCAAAGCGTCTATTTCCATCACCTTTTCCCACAATTTCCTGTCTGCTCATGCGCGGAATGATGACAACGGACGAAACACTAGTCCAGACGGATGACCCCTCACATAGGCTTTCCATAGATACCTCATACTCCATCGGCCCATTAGGGGCTCACCTAGATCCCAAAACGTCTATTTTCATACCCTTTGTCTACTGCGCATGCGCAGAATGACGTTGGTTCCACGTGTCGTCCACCCCGTCGGATGCTCCTTCACGAATGCTTAGCATTGATACCTCATACGACTCTATAGGACCACGAGTGGCTCACCTAGACCCCACAACGTCTATTTCCATACCCTTTTCCCACAATTCCTTGTCTCCCCATGACAGAGACACTAGTCCAGGCAGATGCCCCCTCACATAGGCTTCACATTGATACCTCACTTGAAGCAATCGGACCAATAGTGGCTCCCCTAGATCCTAAAACGTCTATTTTCATACCCTTTGTCTACTGCGCATGCGCAGAATGACGTTGGTTCCACGTGTCGTCCACCCCGTCGGATGCTCCTTCACGAATGCTTAGCATTGATACCTCATACGACTCTATAGGACCACGAGTGGCTCACCTAGACCCCACAACGTCTATTTCCATACCCTTTTCCCACAATTCCTTGTCTGCCCATGACAGAGACACTAGTCCAGGCAGATGCCCCCTCACATAGGCTTCACATTGATACCTCACTTGAAGCAATCGGACTAATAGTGGCTCCCCTAGATCCTAAAACGTCTATCTCCATACCCTTTTCCCACAATTCCCTGTCTGCGCATGCACAGAATGTTGACAACGGCCGAGGCACTAGTCCAGGCGGATGCCCCCTCACATAGGCTTCGCACTGATGCCTCATACAACTCCATAGGACCACTAGTGGCCCACAAAGACCCGAAAACGTCTATTTCCTTAACCTTGGTCTACTGCGCATGCGCAGAATGCCGATGTTTTAACCCCGCACCCAGCCCATTGGATGCCCCCTCACATAGATTTCACATGGATACCTCACTCGACCCAATCGGACCAATAGTGGCTGCCCTAGACCCCAAAACGTCTATTTCGATACCCTTGGTCTGCCGAGCATGCGCAGAATGACGATATTTCAACCCCACACCCAGCCCATCAGATGCACCTTTACGAATGCTTCACATTGATACCTCACTCGACTCAATCGGACCATGCAGCGTATTTGAAGTCTGGGGATTACTTTTTCTCCGCGGAGGCGACCGCATCACCGCCAGACATGACCGCATCACCGCGGAGGAATACAAGGTCAAAGGTTGCCGGACCTATAGTGATCAGAACTTGGTACACTGCCAGCCAATGCTGATGCAATCTATAACCTTGAGCTGGTGGCGCCCCCTGTCGGACGCTCCACGGGAATCAAGAGTTACCCCTCAAGTTTAAATGCAAAGAGGGCAATACGACCTTTTTTCAGTAGACTATACTACTATCGTCTCCACTCAACCCAAGGTTTATGCCAAGAACCAATCCATATTTCTACTCCGCATTATAGCGTCAAACTACAGTCCTTGTTGACGCGCACAAATCACTCTTCTGATTAATGGTAATCCAACACTGCTCCGTTGCACACAGCCCCAGTAAATGTCCAATATGCTATAGCCGTTATCAAATAGCGTAGATTATGCAGCAGCCAACAGTTAATACACAGGAGTAAATAATCCAGCAGTCCGTAGTTACAGGCAAAGGTAAATCCAGATAGTAACACAGTATAACAGACCCACATAAAAAGCCAGTTTGAATTCCCTCCTGAATAACTGAGTGATGCGCTATTCATACTCTATGAGGTATTTCAGATCATTCTGCCAGTCAAGAAGCTTCTAGAATACACAGCATTACCGCATCATCTGACCTAGATACAATTTACAATAGTATTCCAGAAAACTCTAAGTGGTTGACCCACATAATAGTACGTAAACATCCTTGCGTCAGCCCTAGATTCCAGAAACATCCACAATGTCTAATAATAGACTACAATACCATGACACAATATAGTGAAAAGGTATCCAAGGTATCATACTCATACATGGTTCATGGTAAACATTCTTCTCCAGAATTACCAGATTGCTCCGCCCAATAATCTGGTTTGGCGGGCGGCGGGAAATGTCAACGATTGTAAATATCCGTGAACCAAACACCAATCAATGTCAAATTGTCTTATTATGAGATCTCCTAGAATACCGACAAACAGTTCGCAAGAATTTTTCATAGCGTTTCCACTAGATGGTATTTCCTGGATTTGTTTCTCTAGATTGACCCCCAAAAACAGCTATCATTAATAATTAGTGTTTTATTAATTTATGTAAACTAATTTTGTTTATGCCGATTGTATCATCCACACCCGCGTATTCACTTATTGAAAAATTGGAGCATTGGCAGGACAAACATGAGCTGTGCACAAATTATAGAAGAGGGATCGATGAGGGCGACAACTCTTGTATAAACATACTGACATAAATGGCATGTGCTCTGATGGTCATTATCGGTGAACAGACATATATTCAATTTAACAAAATGATCGAGGTATATTGTTCCATCGTCTTAAAATTTTATAATTTACCTATAATGGCTCATGATCTCTTTGGGCAGAATCATCACGCGTTTCCTTGTTTAAACTGTTGAAGTTGAAGCCCAGGACATTTGTTTTTAGCGCGCTGATGTGTTCCGAATGACTTCCATGATTCCCATGAATATGTGCACACGTGATCCACCTGTTCGAAAACATCAGAAAAACGTGTTAAGAATTAATACGGCAGAAATTCATCTCCATCAAGTTTCATTTTGTTCGTGAGAGAAATTGTTTGTGACACCTATAATCGAATATACTGCCTACAATTGATTTGGTTTCAGTTGGGGTTATCGGCGGTACCTCGGCCAGAGATGTCACTAGGAGAGGTAAGTTATAGTACGCTTACATTGAGATACCTGAACGGAATGATGCATAATTATGATGAGGCCAGTGATAGTGACTTCTGTCGGTTATCATCTCCGAGAATCCGGGCATCCCGCCATAGCAGCTTCATGCTGTAGTGATCATCACACGCAAGAAATAGCAAAACAAGCGCTTCTCCATATATAGGAACATGCATTTATGACCACTTCTCAGGCAAAATCGGATCTGTCGCCCTCTTATGCATAACATTGCATAGAATGTACTTTTGAGGTAAGGTTGATCGTCGCGGTGTGCGGTTGATCGTCACGGTGGGGGGTTGATCGTCGCAGTGTGGGATTGACCGTCGCGGTGTGGGGTTGACCGTCGCCGTGTGGGGTTGATCGTCGCGGTGTGGGATTGATCGTCGCGATGTGGGGTTGATCGTCGTGAGGTGGAGTTGATCGTCGCGGTGCGAGGTTGATCGTCGCGATGTAGGGTTGATCGTCGCGGTGTGTGGTTGATCGTCGCGGTGTGTGTTTGATCGTCGCGATGTGGGGTTGATCGTCGTGAGGTGGAATTGATCGTCGCGGTGCGAGGTTGATCGTCGCGATGTAGGGTTGATCGTCGTGGTGTGGGGTTGACCGTCGCGGTGTGGAGTTGATCGTCGCGGTGTGGGGTTGATCGTCGCGATGTGATGTTGATCGTTTTGATGTGGAGTTGAACGTCGCGGTGCGGGGTTGATCGTTGCGATGTATGGTTGATCGTCGAGGTGTGTGGTTGATCGCCGGGTGTGGGGCACACCAGGGTCTATTCTAGTAGATCCTATTTTGGCGAGCTCTAAATATAAAGAATGTAACGATGTACTTATCCTTTCATGCTTTGTTGGAATTTCTCCAAGGTATTTACCGACAAGTGTAAATGAAACACTGCCAGAATGCCCTTAATGGCGAAACAATAAGCGGATGATTTCATCAGAGAGAGTTATTATCAATGGAAATTTAAGGCTTTATTTTCCGTATTTGAGATAAACGATTAGGAGACACATTTGAACATGAACCGTTCTCGCTGTTTTATAAAAATTCTCAGTACCAATCATACAGATTAATTATTCATTAATTATACATATAAAAACATTATATGCCTAACCCCAATTTTAGCCATGAAGGAAGATAGGAGCAAGGCACACTCGCTCTCACCTCGGCAAATCCAAAAGACGCACATCTATCGAAATCTGGTATAGCACGAATCCTCCCTCTATAGTTTGTTGTCATTCAGTGAGTATAGATACAGCGATACCATAGTATAGCAAGGGAGAATTCATATAATTCTGTGGCTTGTGTCTGTTGGCTGTGTGTGAGCGGTCGTTTGGCCCTGTGATGACGTCACTGCGAGATGAATGGACGCCAGGGGATCTCTCATGTGGCGGAAGTCGGATCGAGTTTGCTTTCGGATGCCAATTGACCTTTGACCTGTGGTGATCGTCAACCACCACCGCCAGGATGGAGATCGATAGTATTTCTTGAATGCCTTTGGTTGATAAATGGGCGCCAACTTATAATACGTCCTTTGGCCTTTGAGGTAACCAAGCACATGCGCATTCGCTAGGGAGAAGCATTATGAGGGATAAATGGAGGATTGTGTGGGCCAATAGTGTCAGTGGGTTATCTGATGGAAGCTAGGGAGTGTATTGTGAGGGATAAATGGAGGATTGTTTAGGCCAATAGTGTCAGTGGGTTATCTGATGGAAGCTAGGGAGGGTATTGTGAGGGATAAATGGAGGATTGTTTAGGCCAATAGTGTCAGTGGGGTATCTGATGTAGGGAGGAGTATTGTGAGGGATAAATGGAGAATTGTGTGGGCCAATAGTGTCAGTGAGGTAACTGATGGAAGCTAGGGAGGGTATTGTGAGGGATGAATGGAGGATTGTTTGGGCCAATAGTGTCAGTGGGGTAACTGATGGAAGCTAGGGAAGGGTATTGTGAGGGATGAACGGAGGATTGTTTGGGCCAATAGTGTCAGTAGGGTATATGATGGAAGCTAGGGAGGGGTATTGTGAGGGATAAATGGAGGATTGTTTGGGCCAATAGTGCCAGGGGTGTATCTGATGGAAGCTATCATTGTGTACAGTCAGATTGAGATGCTTTCATTACCGTATTGTCATCCCTATATATATGATTTGTATGACTGGAGCAAGAGGCTAAGACACGGACATATTTATCCATTCAACAGACGATACCGGTCCCGTGTGCTTGCAATGTGAGTTTGCCGCCAATCCGGCGACCTGTCGACACTTGAGGGAATGCTGGCCAGGGGAGGTAAATCCAGCACTTGTAGACAAAATCATCGATGAACTAGTTTAATCTGTATACCATAGTTATTAGATAAGCCCATGTGAAGATGGCACAAATGGAAGATATTAATGTTCATGTTTTTCTTGTAAAGTAATATTAACTTCAAAGAAAACAGTTATGAAAGGATTTTGGCATTGACTGATATTTTCCTCAAATTTTAAGGTAATTAGACCAAAACTAACAAACAAACGTGACGAAATTAAGGAAATTTTGTTATATAACCATGGCTGACGAAATTCAAGCTTGGTGACCTCTAATTCTTTTTAGATTTTCTGATTTTGTATTGTTCCAGAAAGTTATGACTTTTTAACTTCTTAGCAAATATGGGATTTTTTTCTATGAAAATACAAGCGTTTTTTCATGGGAATAACAACAAATTCCATGTGCTGCAAATCGTTCAGAATGAAAGTTGATATTTCTGATTATCAGTTGACTACTATCAAATAGAGTCAGACACCTGGCCCTTTCCGCTCTCGTAGCTGTGGGCATTTTCTTTACATGGAAGACAATATGAGTAACTCGCGTTCTCGTCCTATGAATGCAATAGGTACATAACGCAAGAACCCGAGAATGCGAGGGGGGAGTGTGAGACCAGTCTCGCGTTCTTGCCCTTGAATTCTCGAAAACACGATCAAGTTTTCCTCGACAATTGAGACTAGATTTATGGAAGTATGTAGTGGCCATTAGCTTTCATATAAGCTGGTATTATAAACGATGATTGTACCAGTGCAGGATTTAGCGATTGCCTGTAAAAATCTTGCACAAATTTGGTCCCACTAGCCAAGGAAAACTATGTGGTGTGTACCAGGCCTAAAAATGACCCGTGGCTGAAAGTGTTCGTTTCCTGTCTTCTAACCCAGCTGTAAGATGTTTTTCACATTTGCAACTAAGGACGGACACTTATCCCTAACGAAAAAGTCATAATAAGGAGCACTAGTCATCAGCACATAAGTAGTAGTGTAAGCGTGAATTGGCGCACATTGACCTACTTTTTTGAGGTCATTTGAGGAGGATTTGAGGAGGAGAGGTCAAGTGCACTATAGTTCCGGCAGAAAGACCAAAAAGCTACCTCCAGCACAGGAGAGTTCCAATTGTTGGAGGGGATGTATTCATCCGCTGTGATGCGGTCTGGCAGCGGTTTTGGTGGTGATTCAGTCGCGGGAAAAACCTTCCGCGGAGAAAAAGTAGTCCCTAGAGAAAATGGTCCGATGGGGTCGAGTGAGGTATCAAAGTGAAGCTTATGTGAAGGGGCATCTAATGGGCTGGGTGTGGGGTTGAAATAGCGGCATTCTGCGCATGCGCGGTGGCCCAAGGGTATGAAAATAGCCGTTTTGGGATGTAGGGGAGCCCCTAATGGTCCAATGGGATCGAGTGAGGTATCAAAGTGAAGCCTAGGTGAAGGGGCATCCAGTAAATCCCACTGGGGGTTTCCCATGACGATCACGTGATCAAGGTATGTCCTGACTTGTTCTGGGTTGTACAGTTCTGCCATGCGGAGGATGGGTACTAGTATTTCGCTGACGTCCTAGTAATAAACATAATCTATAGGTGTTGTACCATGTTAATAGCATCAGTCTAGCATCCGTGCCACCCTAGGGTCGAGCGTTTATTGTCCCGTGTATCTCCGCAAAAAATCAACAAACAAAATGGCGGCTCCGGGATGGTGTGGGGACACCCTTTCCACATCACGGCGTCGATCCAAACCATGGCGCCATCTGCACACACTGATGCAAGGGAGACAACTCGTGTAGACCAAGGCTATGTAAATGGACGTTTTGGGATCTAGGGGAGCCACTATTGGTCCGATTGGGTCGAGTGATGTATCCATGTGAAGCTTATGTGAGGGGGCATCCAATGGGCTGGGTGTGGTGTTAGAATATGGCCATTCTGCGCATGCGCGGTGACCCAAGGGTATGGAAATAGACGTTTTGGAGCTAGGGGAGCCACTAATAGTCCAATGGGGTCATATGAGGTATCCCTGTGAAGCATTCGTGAAGGGGCATCTGATGGGCTGGGTGTGGGGTTGAAATATGGTCATTCTGCGCATGCGCGGTGGCCCAAGGGTATGAAAATAGACGTTTTGGAGCTAGGGGAACCACTAATAGTCCAATGGGGTCATATGAGGTATCCATGTGAAGCATTCGTGAAGGGGCATCTGATGGGCTGGGTGTGGGGTTGAACTAGCGTCATTCTGCGCATGCGCGGTGGCCAAAGGGTATGGAAATAGGCGTTTTGGAGCTATGGGAGCCACTAATGGTCCAATGGGGTCGAGTGAGGTATCAAAGTGAAGCATTCGTGAAGGGCCATCTGATGGGTTGGGTGTGGGGTTGAAATATGGTCATTCTGCGCATGCGCGGTGGCCCAAGGGTATGGAAATAGACGTTTTGGAGCTAGGGGAGCCACTAATAGTTCAATGGGGTCATATGAGGTATCCATGTGAAGCATTCGTGAAGGGGCATCTGATGGGCTGGGTGTGGGGTTGAAATAACGGCATTCTGCGCGTGCGCGGTGGCCCAAGGGTATGGAAATAGACATTTTGGAGCTAGTGGAGCCCCTAATGGTCCGATGGGGTCGAGTGAGGTATCAAAGTGAAGCCTAGGTGAAGGGGCATCCAGTTATGGGTGGGTGCATGTAAAATATTTCCTGAAAAAAAAAGGAACACGGACTTTATCGAAAAATTCGTGAAAATGCCTATATGGGGTATGGGGGGTATATAGGTCGCCGGGCTTAACGGAGCTTGCCTATCAATAGAGTTATCTCCCCCTAGTTCCAGGGTGGGTGTATGTAAAATTTTTCCTGAAAAAATACGGAACACGGACTTATCCTAAATTACGTGAAAATGCCTATATGGGGTATAGGGGGTATAGGACCATCCTGGGAAACCTACTTCTCGACATTTGCGGTATAGGTTGTGGGGTCTCGTTTTCTTAGTCTTACTGTCCCGGAGTGAATCGGTGAAATTTTTGAAAAGTACGATATAGCCCCATATAGTCCCATACTAGGGTATAGGACCAATGTTTGTCCCCCTGCGAAACCTACTTCTAAACATTTGCGGTATAGGTTGTGGGGTCTCATTTTCTTAGTCTCGTCAAGACAAACATGATAGGAAGTCTCCCGGAGCGAATCGGTGAAATTCTTGAAAAAGTACCATACAGCCCATATAGACCCATATATCCCATACTGGCGGTATAGGATCATGTTTGTCTCCCTGGGAAACCTACTTCTATACATTTGCGGTAGGGTTGTTTGGATTTGTTTTTCACGTCTCGTCATTTAGAACACGATAGGAAGTGTCCCGGAACAAAACGGTGAAATTTTTGAAAAAAGTCACCGAGGCCTGGGTAGGCCCATAGGCCTATACTGCATGGCTATGGGTGTATAGGGCCACACGGGGTCTAGGTGGGCCAATAATTGTCCAATGGGATCGAGTGAGGTCTTATTTTGAAGCTCTCGTGTAGGAGCACTTGACTACACTAATGGTTCGTCCGTGTTCAATAGTTTGCGCATGTGCATACTGGCCCGTAATATAGAAAGCAGGCATTTTGGGGGTATGTGGGTGTGTGTTTGGGTTAGAGATGGGCTATTTACGGTTCGAATGGGTCGTGGGATGTATCCATGTGAAGCCTATGTGAGGGAGCCTCTGATGGCGTGGGTGTGGGGTTGAAATATCGTCATTCTGCGCATGCGCCGCAGCCTGGCCGTAGTATGGAAATAGACGTTTTTGGGGTCTAGCCGAGCCCCTCATGGGCCTATTGGGTCGAGTGAGGTATCCATGTGAAGGCTAGATGTAGACTAATTATATATTCTGTATTATACAATCGGATAGCGGTTGTCGTGAATAACAACAAGTTCAGCAATGTTTATATAGTTTATTATCCCCAATGTTACATCATACCCAGGCTGGGGAAGCCGCCCTAGGTATGTTTAGTATGTGCACAGCAAAACAAATTGAAATATCAAACACCATGTTTTATTATTTAACGCACCGTCACATTAGGTACAAGTGTTTACTGAGCTCAAGTCAGCGATCAGCATGTAGACATAGAGAGTATGTGCGGCATGTTATGGTATTCATCAGTGCGCGGGTGACACATTCAACCGATGGCGGTGGTCGGTCAGCTTGGTCAGGAAAAACGTGACATTGGTTACCCTATCTACCACCCATTGTATGTTGGGGCGTTGACGATGTGCCCATCTCAAGGGTTCCACGGCGTCCAGTATCTCCAGCATCGTCTCTAGTGACCTCCGGTTAATGATGGTGAACGGCTGGTCAGACACATAGATATTATTGCCGGGATAATAATACCGTAACTAGCCCGTCTTTTTGTGACGTAAGATGTACCCGAAAGCGACATTCAATTTGAATGCCGTAGTTTGATCTTTGAAGATGGCTTCCACGTAGCTGCGTAGACGGGTGCGGTTGGTCAGCAAAAGAAAATTGTAAATATCTTGAATAGGGCCATGAGGGTGGAAACAGTGCCGTGTCATGGACCAATGGCGCCGATCGATGTCACTCACTGGATGGTTGTCCTGTAAGAGATCGCCCAGAAAATGTTCGATGTTGTCAGGCGTATGACTCGAAACTGCAACGCTGGGGTCCGGCTGGATATCCAGGCTCTTCTGAACTGTGGGTATAGGCGGGCTCTCCTTCGTCGCATCACCAGTGGCGTTCGTCTCCCCAGGCTTATCTTCACTGGGTCTGACCTTCCGCGGCTCCTCTTCAGTAGGAAGTTGTCGCTGAAATCGTAGAGACGGACCATGCATCAAACGCTGATGCCGTCTTAACTGACTGCGTCGTTTGAAGAGTTGACCACAATCCTCGCATGGACGCTTGCGTCGCCAATGAATTGAACGTTCGTGGCGCAGTAACTGATCCTCCCGATTAAATGACCCTGCGCAGGTTATACAAGTATACCGTGCATCGTTGTGGGTGGAGGCCTCGTGGCGTCGAAAATTATCTAGACGAGTAAACTGCCTCTGACAAGTTGTGCAAGTGAACATCTTGGTGGAATCGCCCAGAAAATGTTCGATGTTGTCAGGCGTATGACTCTGTACAGGGGCATGAATCAACCGTTGGGTGTCGCAGCAACTGACTGCGTCGTTTGAAGAGTTGACCACAATCCTCGCATGGACGGTTGGGTGGCCCATGAATTGAACGTTCGTGGCGCAGTAAATCATCCTCCCGATTAAATGACCGTGCGCAGGTTATACAAGTATACGATGCATCGTTGTGGGTGGAGGCCTCGTGGCGTCGTAAATTATCTAGACGAGTAAACTGCTTCTGGCAAGTTGTGCAAGTGAACATCTTGGTGGTTGACAGAGTGTCTGATGAAACGGCCAGGCCGCTTCCCTTTTCTAGCACGCCAGCTGGTGATCTATTTTTAGCACACCCTACCCCCAAGTCGAGGATCGAGACTGGTGTCCTGGTGTACGACTGAGCCGCATTGCGCACGCGCGCATGATGACCCTCATACATACCCCAATGCAGGCGCAGACGCGAAGTGCCCGGATAGATACGGACGTCACCGATCCGAAAAGACGCGGACTTTACCGAAAAGACACGGACTTTACCGAAAAGAGACGGACTTTACCAAAAAGACACGGACGTACCCGAAAAGACACGAAGGTGAACGCCATTGTGGAAAACCCCCACAGACAGGTCAGTACATGCATTCCTATGATGTTCACGCATAATAAAAGGATTGATCGTTACACCTTAACACTCTAACATAACGCCATGATATAGACCGGAGAGAGAACAACAACAGCAACAACAACAGGGATGACACATGAGAGAACAACAACAACAAGAAGGTTTTTTTTCATATAGTTTATTCTCCCCAATGTTACATCATACCCTCGCTGGCGGAGCCGCGTTGGGTATATTTACAACTCAAGAAGATTCTTGTCCAATCAGAGGCCACCATTTGCATCTGTCATATTCGTTCCTGTCCGTTAGATGTATTCTCGGCTACTGTTGTCCAATCAGAAGTCGCCATTTCAGAAAGTTTCATCTTCGGCCATGTTCGCTCTGAACCGTTTGTTCTAATCGTCATCGGGCAGGCCAGGATACCGTTGAGGAAACATATCCTCAGATAGTTGTTTGCGCATTCTGAGTATCTATCAGTGCATGGGTGAATACTTTCATCCGATGGGGTGGTGGGTCAGTTTAACCACGAAGAACGTAACATTGGTGACCCTCTCCACTATCCACTTGGTGTTGGGACGCTGTTCATAGGCCCATTCCAAGGGATCCACAGTGTCCAGTTGGGCCAGCATCGTCTCTAGCGACGCCCGATTGGTGATTGTGAAAGGATGGTCGTACACTGGGTTGATGGCACTGGAATAGAAATAGCACAATTCACGCGTCATCTTATGGCATAAGATGTACCCAAATGCTACATTTAATGTGAAGGACGTAGGTTGGTCATTGAAGATGGCTTCCACGTAGCTGCGTAGACGGGCGAGGTCGGTCAGTCGGAAATTGTACAAGTCCAATATAGGGCGATGACGGTGGAAGCAGTGTCGGATCATGGACCAATGGCGTCGATACATCTCACTCACTGGATGATCTTCGGGTAAGAGATCGCTGGGAACATCCACCGCATCTTCCAGAAAATGTTCGTTGTTGTCAGGCGTATGACTGGAAACAGTAATGCTAGGGACCGGCTAGATATCTAGGCTCTTCTGAGCTGTGGGTATAGGCGGGCTCTCCGTGATCGCATCACCAGTGGTATTCTTCTCCCCGGGTTCATCTTCACTGGACCTGTCCCTCCTGGGTGCCTCTTTAGTGGAAAGTTGTCCCTCATGCCGTGGTGACGGACCATGGATCAAACGCTCATGCCGTTTTAACTGACTGGGTCGTCTGAAGAGTTGACCACATTCTTCGCATGAACGCTTGGGTGGCCCATGAATTGAACGTTCATGGCGCTGTAAATGATCTGGGCGCTGAAACGACAGTGTAGGCCTACATATCGTACAGCTATACCGGGCGGATCCATCGTGCTTGGTAGCCTCATGGCGGCGCAAGTCGTGCCGGCGAGTGAATGATTTCGAGCACGTAGTACAAGTGAACATCTTGGTGGTTGACAGACTGTTTGATGAAACGGCCAGGCCGTTTCCTTTTTATAGCAAGCTAGCTGTTGATCTATTTTTAGCACAATCAGTTCAGCTTGGACGTCAGCGACAAGAACCCGGATGTAGGTGCGGACGTCAGCGACAACCAACTCCACCAACACCACCGCCACACACCACCAACACCACCACCAACGCCACCACCAACGCCACAAACGCCACCACCAACGCCACCAACGCCACCACCGGGCGTTGACGGGCGTCAACGCCCGGTGGTGGTGGTGGTGGTAGCCCCCGTGTGGCAGAGCTCTTGGATCGGAGCTCTCGGAGCTCAAAGCTTGCGGAGCTCAGAGCTCGGAAATGACGTCATCGCAGGCATGCGCAGCGTGTGTATGTGTGTGTGTATGTATGCCTCTGTGTGTGTGTATGTGTGTGCTTGCGAGTGGAAACCTTTGCGCGCCGGGGTCAAAGGTCAGTTCCGGTCACGTGAACGGCAGCGGAAGTGACCTCACAGAGGTCATATGCAAATGTCACTTCCGAGCTCTGAGCTCCACAGGCGTTGAGCTCCAAGAGCTCCGATCCAAGAAACACACTCGCAAGCACACACATACACACACACAGAGGCATACATACACACACACATACACACGCTGCGCATGCCTGTGATGACGTCATTTCCGAGCTCTGAGCTCCGCAAGCTTTGAGCTCCGAGAGCTCCGATCCAAGAGCTCTGCCACACGGGGGCTACCACCACCACCACCACCACCGGGCGTTGACGCCCGTCAACGCCCGGTGGTGGCGTTGGTGGCGTTGGTGGTGGCGTTTGTGGCGTTGGTGGTGGCGTTGGTGGTGGTGTTGGTGGTGTGTGGCGGTGGTGTTGGTGGAGTTGGTTGTCGCTGACGTCCGCGCCTACATCCGGGTTCTTGTCGCTGACGTACAAGTTGAACTGATTGTGCTAAAAATAGATCAACAGCTAGCTTGCTATAAAAAGGAAACGGCCTGGCCGTTTCATCAACACTCTGTCAACCACCAAGATGTTCACTTGTACTACGTGCTCGAAATCATTCACTCGCCGGCACGACTTGCGCCGCCATGAGGCTACCAAGCACGATGGAACCGCCCGGTATAGCTGTACGATATATAGGCCTACACTGTCGTTTCAGCGCCCAGATCATTTACAGCGCCATGAACGTTCAATTCATGGGCCACCCAAGCGTTCATGCGAAGAATGTGGTCAACTCTTCAGACGACCCAGTCAGTTAAAACGGCATGAGCGTTTGATCCATGGTCCGTCACCACGGCATGAGGGACAACTTTCCACTAAAGAGGCACCCAGGAGGGACAGATCCACTGAAGATGAACCCGGGGAGAAGAATACCACTGGTGATGCGATCACGGAGAGCCCGCCTATACCCACAGCTCAGAAGAGCCTAGATATCCAGCCGGTCCCTAGCATTACTGTTTCCAGTCATACGCCTGACAACAACGAACATTTTCTGGAAGATGCGGTGGATGTTCCCAGCGATCTCTTACCCGAAGATCATCCAGTGAGTGAGATGTATCGACGCCATTGGTCCATGATCCGACACTGCTTCCACCGTCATCGCCCTATATTGGACTTGTACAATTTCCGACTGACCGACCTCGCCCGTCTACGCAGCTACGTGGAAGCCATCTTCAATGGCCAACCTACGTCCTTCACATTAAATGTAGCATTTGGGGTACATCTTATGCCATAAGATGACGCGTGAATTGTGCTATTTCTATTCCAGTGCCATCAACCCAGTGTACGACCATCCTTTCACAATCACCAATCGGGCGTCGCTAGAGACGATGCTGGCCCAACTGGACACTGTGGATCCCTTGGAATGGGCCTATGAACAGCGTCCCAACACCAAGTGGATAGTGGAGAGGGTCACCAATGTTACGTTCTTCGTGGTTAAACTGACCCACCACCCCCATCGGATGAAAGTATTCACCCATGCACTGATAGATACTCAGAATGCGCAAACAACTATCTGAGGATATGTTTCCTCAACGGTATCCTGGCCTGCCCGATGACGATTAGAACAAACGGTTCAGAGCGAACATGGCCGAAGATGGAACTTTCTGAAATGGCGACTTCTGATTGGACAAGAGTAGCCGAGAATACATCTAACGGACAGGAACGAATATGACAGATGCAAATGGTGGCCTCTGATTGGACAAGAATCTTCTTGAATTGTAAATATACCCAACGCGGCTCCCCCAGCGTGGGTATGATGTAACATTGGGGAGAATAAACTATATGAAAAAAAACTTCTTGTTGTTGTTGTTCTCTCATGTGTCATCCTTGTTGTTGTTGCTGTTGTTGTTCTCTCTCCGGTCTATATCATGGCGTTATGTTAGAGTGTTAAGGTGTAACGATCAATCCTTTTATTATGCGTGAACATCATAGGAATGCATGTACTGACCTGTCTGTGGGGGTTTTCCACAATGGCGTTCACCTTCGTGTCTTTTCGGGTACGTCCGTGTCTTTTTGGTAAAGTCCGTGTCTTTTCGGTAAAGTCCGTGTCTTTTCGGTAAAGTCCGTGTCTTTTCGGATCGGTGACGTCCGTGTCTATCGTCCGGGCACTTCGCGTCTGCGCCTGCATTGGGGTATGTATGAGGGTCATCATGCGCGCGCGCGCAATGCGGCTCAGTCGTACACCAGTACACCAGTCTCGATCCTCGACTTGGGGGTAGAGTGTGCTAAAAATAGATCACCAGCTAGCGTGCTATAAAAGGGAAGCGGCCTGGCCGTTTCATCAGACACTCTGTCAACCACCAAGATGTTCACTTGCACAACTTGCCAGAAGCAGTTTACTCGTCTAGATAATTTACGACGCCACGAGGCCTCCACCCACAACGATGCACGGTATACTTGTATAACCTGCGCACGGTCATTTAATCGGGAGGATGATTTACTGCGCCACGAACGTTCAATTCATGGGCCACCCAAGCGTCCATGCGAGGATTGTGGTCAACTCTTCAAACGACGCAGTCAGTTGCTGCGACACCAACGGTTGATTCATGCCCCGGTACAGAGTCATACGCCTGACAACATCGAACATTTTCTGGGCGATTCCACCAAGATGTTCACTTGCACAACTTGTCAGAGGCAGTTTACTCGTCTAGATAATTTTCGACGCCACGAGGCCTCCACCCACAACGATGCACGGTATACTTGTATAACCTGCGCAGGGTCATTTAATCGGGAGGATCAGTTACTGCGCCACGAACGTTCAATTCATGGGCCACCCAAGCGTCCATGCGAGGATTGTGGTCAACTCTTCAAACGACGCAGTCAGTTGCTGCGACACCAACGGTTGATTCATGCCCCGGTACCATGGCATGAGCGACAACTTCCTACTGAAGAGGAGCCGCGGAAGGTCAGACCCAGTGAAGATAAGCCCGGGGAGACAAACGCCACTGGTGATGCGATGAAGGAGAGCCCGCCTATACCCACAGTTCAGAAGAGCCTGGATATCCAGCCGGACCCCAGCGTTACAGTTTCGAGTCATACGCCTGACAACATCGAACATTTTCTGGGCGATCTCTTACAGGACAACCATCCAGTGAGTGACATCGATCGGCGCCATTGGTCCATGACACGGCACTGTTTCCACCCTCATGGCCCTATTCAAGATATTTACAATTTTCCACTGACCAACCGCACCCGTCTACGCAGCTACGTGGAAGCCATCTTCAAAGATCAAACTACGGCATTCAAATTGAATGTCGCTTTCGGGTACATCTTACGTCACAAAAAGACGGGCCAGTTACGGTATTATTATCCCGGCAATAATATCTATGTGTCTGACCAGCCGTTCACCATCATTAACCGGAGGTCACTAGAGACGATGCTGGAGATACTGGACACCGTGGAACCCTTGAGATGGGCACATCGTCAACGCCCCAACATACAATGGGTGGTAGAGAGGGTAACCAATGTCACGTTTTTCCTTACCAAGCTGACCGACCACCGCCATCGGTTGAATGTGTCACCCGCGCACTGATGAATACCATAACATGCCGCACATACTCTCTATGTCTACATGCTGATCGTTGACTTGAGCTCAGTAAACACTTGTACCTAATGTGACGGTGCGTTAAATAATAAAACATGGTGTTTGATATTTCAATTTGTTTTGCTGTGAACATACTAAACATACCCAGGGCGGCTCCCCCAGCCTGGGTATGATGTAACATTGGGGATAATAAACTATATAAACATTGCTGAACTTGTTGTTATTCACGACAACCGCTATCCGATTGTAGAATACAGAATATATAATTAGTCTAGCCCCTACATCTAGCCTTCACATGGATACCTCACTCGACCCAATAGGCCCATGAGGGGCTCGGCTAGACCCCAAAAACGTCTATTTCCATACTACGGCCAGGCTGCGCATGCGCAGAATGACGATATTTCAACCCCACACCCATGCCATCAGAGGCTCCCTCACATAGGCTTCACATGGATACATCACACGACCCATTCGAACCGTGAATAGCCCATCTCTAACCCAAACACACACTCACATACCCCCCAAAATGCCTGCTTTCTATACTACGGGCCAGTCTGCGCATGCGCAGACTATTGAACACGGACGAACCATTAGTGTAGTCAAGTGCTCCTACACGAGAGCTTCAAAATAAGACCTCACTCGACCCCATTGAACCATTAGTGGCCCACCTAGACTCCAACATGTCCACCCCGTGTGGCCCTATACACCCATAGCCATGCAGTATAGGCCTATGGGCCTACCCAGGCCTCGGTGACTTTTTTCAAAAATTTCACCGTTTTGCTCCGGGACACTTCCTATCGTGTTCTAAATGACGAGACGTGAAAAACAAATCCAAACAACCCTACCGCAAATGTATAGAAGTAGGTTTCCCAGGGGACAAACATTGATCCTATACCCCCAGTATGGGACTATATGGGTCTATATCGTACTTTTTCAAAAATTTCACCGATTCGCTCCGGGACACTTCCTATCATGTTTGTCTTGACGAGACTAAGAAAACGAGACCCCACAACCTATACCGCAAATGTCTAGAAGTAGGTTTCCCAGGATGGTCCTATACCCCCCATACCCCATATAGGCATTTTCACGTAATTTAGAATAAAGTCCGTGTTCCGTATTTTTTCAGGAAAAATTTTACATACACCCACCCTGGAACTAGGGGGAGATAACTCTATTGATAGGCAAGCCCCGTTAAGCCCGGCGACCTATATACCCCCATACCCCATATAGGTATTTTCCCGGATTTTTCGATAAAGTCCGTGTTCCGTTTTTTTTTTTTTCAGGAAATTTTTTACATGCACCCACCCATGACTGGATGCCGCTTCACCTAGGCTTCACATGGATACCTCATACAACTCCATCGGCCCATTAGGGGCTCCCCTAGCTCCAAAATGTCTATTTCCATACCCTTTGGCCACCGCGCATGCGCAGAATGACCATATTTCAACCCCACACCCAGCCCATCAGATGCCCCTTCACGAATGCTTCACATGGATACCTCATATGACCCCATTGGACTATTAGTGGCTCCCCTAGCTCCAAAACGTCTATTTCCATACCCTTGGGCCACCGCGCATGCGCAGAATGACCATATTTCAACCCCACACCCAGCCCATCAGATGCCCCTTCACGAATGCTTCACATGGATACCTCATATGACCCCATTGGACTATTAGTGGCTCCCCTAGCTCCAAAACGTCTATTTCCATACCTTTGGGCCACCGCGCATGCACAGAATGCCGATATTTCAACCCCACACCCAGCCCATCTGATGTCCCTTCACGAATGCTTCACATTGATACCTCATACAACTCCATCGGCCCATTAGGGGCTCCCCTAGCTCCAAAACGTCTATTTTCATACCCTTTGGCCACCGCGCATGCGCAGAATGCCGATATTTCAAATCCCACAGCCAGCCCATCAGATGCCCCTTCACATAAGCTTCACTTTGATACCTCATATGACCCCATTGGACCATTAGTGGCTCCCCTAGCTCCAAAACGTCTATTTTCATACCCTTGGTCTACACGAGTTGTCTCCCTTGCGTCAGTGTGTGCAGATGGCGCTATGGTTTGGATCGACGCCGTGATGTGGAAAGGGCGTCCCCACACCATCCTGGAGCCGCCATTTTGTTTGTTGATTTTTTGCGGAGATACACGGGACAATAAACGCTCGACCTGGACCATCCGCGGTGCGAATTCGTCGTGGGAAGTGTCATCTTGTACCAACGCCCACCAACGCCATTCTTAATGCTTCACATTGATACCTCATATGACCCCATTGGACCATTAGGGGCTCCCCTAGCTCCAAAACGTCTATTTTCAGACCCTTTGGCCACCACGCATGCGCAGAATGCCGTTATGTCAACCCCACACCCAGCCCATCAGATGCCCCCTCACCTAGGCTTCACTTTGATACCTCATACGACCCCATCAACCCATTAGAGGCTCGCCTAGATCCCAAAACGGCTATTTTCATACCCTTGGGCCACCGCGCATGCGCAGAATGCCGCTATTTCAACCCCACACCCAGCCCATGAGATGCCCCTTCACCTAAGCTTCACTGTGATACCTCACTCGACCCCATCGGACCATTTTATCTAGGGACTACTTTTTCTCCGCGGAAGTTTTTTTCCGCGACCGAATCACCGCCAAAACCGCTGCCAGACCGCATCACCGCGGATGAATACATGCCCTGCAACAATTGGAACTCTCCTGTGCTGGAGGTAGCTTTTTGGTCTTTCTGCCGGAACTATAGTGCACTTGACCTCTCCTCCTCAAATCCTCCGCAAATGACCTCAAAAAAGTAGGTCAATGCGCGCTGTAATGCACTTTATATACTACTACCGCCGTCCCTTCATTGGTCGTTATTTTAAGGTTAGGTACGATGAAAAAGAAGCAATGAAAGGCGGACAAATTACTGATTTCATGATTTCAAACTACAGCATACGTTGAATAAAGTTGTGTCGCAGTAGCAGAACTTCCTGAAAATGTTAGTGAAAGCTGAACGTTCCCAAAATTATGTTATAAACTGTATTGAGCACATAGACAAACATGTCCAGGAAAAAAAAAAAAAAAATACCAGACAGAATTATTTTACCCGAGCTGAAAGAGCTACGAACAGTCAAACTTTGCAAGAGTCTCAAAAAGATAAAGGACATAAACATGAACGTCACGATAATCTCATGTTCGGTGAAATAGAGGAAAAAAACAAAAAGAAAACTCTACAGAAATTGTGAAGGAGATTATAGTCAGGTAGGCAACACCGAAAAATGAGCCTAACTGAAAAAGTTGCGTACAAAGCGATTTTTTTCTCTAAATGATAGCTGGATACATGTATGTCCACATTCATAATAATATGTGACAACAGTATAGTATTTAGAAAACAGCATCATGACTTCATAATACTGTAAGTTCTGACTGGATAGAAATCATAGTTTTGTTTTCTTTCTTACTGTATTCTAAATTGGTCGACGATAAAAGTTTTTAGAGATCTATAATGGACCATTTCAGAAAATCGCTGCTAAGATGGTCCATTAAAGCTAATCGAGTTGTTCATTGGCGTTTTTTGTACGTGTGAAAATGTAAATGAGGAACATATCCCTACTAAAGGGGCATTCGACTGACGTCTGTTCCATTAACATGAAAGTGAACATTTTATCAGGAATTTTTAATATATCTAAAATATTACACCTTGAAACAGAACGAATCTAACGTCTTCCATGTCTCCATATCTGCGGTGATATTACATCGAAGGATTATTTTCGGTTCAATGTGTCATATTTTAGATATATTAAAACATCCGTGCTAAAATGTATACGAAAGCCATTTCAAACGTCAGTTGACTTTATTTTACCTCACTTTTTACTTTGGGTGTTAACAATATAAATCTAGGGTATTTGTTTTACACAGAACACAGCTTTTTGTGCAGAATGAACACGTCTGGGAGATATGGGATATGTTGCAACCTGGGAGGCGGCATTTGGGCCCCCTATTTATTTTCGTTACCCGTTAGGGTAAAGGGCTGAAAGTTTCTATACTATTTTCTTGGGTCGAGCACAATAAGAAAATGTAAAAAATCCAATATGGCCGCGATGATGATGTCACAGGAAGTCTTCTTGTCAGAAAGTCATTTTTCACCTATATTTAGGACCGAATTTTCGATATTTTTCTATTTTTATATATTTTCTCTCAAAATCTAATTAATATAATGGAAAATAGTTACTTTTGGTAACATAAATTATTTTTAATAATTTAGCTCATTTGTGTAATCCTAGTATTGTTATGTCCAGGAAAAAAACACCGGACAGAATTGTTTTACCCGAGCTGAAAGTGCTACGAACAGTCCAAATTTTAGAAGAGGAAAACGAGACCCAGTCACGTTGGTGATGCCTGGCTGACCGTTAATAAAAACAAAATAACTTCGCCCTCATTCTGGGATTGAAATACATGCAAAATGCTACATTCGTTATTGTTTTTTGCTGATAACAGTAATCACCAGTAACTTAGCCAATTCATGCCGTATAATAACTAATGTGGTGGTATACTTACATCACCAAATATTATTACAACTTGTCACTGTCATGGCTGGACTATTTTTGGTGTAATATGCGTGAAGGCGACTCGCCGTGTGTAAAAGGATAATGTATTCGTACTGGTAAAGTCGGAATACGAGTTAGCGTGGTAGGTACAATTGTCCTGTATGACCGTCGACACGAATTTTGGAAGCCGTTAGCTGTGGTAATGTATTGATTTGATGTCGGCTTAAATGGTAATGTTTCGCCTGTGTATACAATTGCTTCATGTTAAACGAGCGGTATGCAGAGCGCGAAGCTCGACAAAAAACTCTCGATTTGCAAAGTTTAGAGAAGCCGGTGGAATTGCAGAAGTTGAAGAATGTTGAGTCAGAAAACAGAGATCAACCTAGTTTACCAATTAGTGGGAACGTCCCCAGAACTTCAAAATTACCATACTTTGATGATGAAAGGGACGATATGGATGCCTACTTGCTTAGGTTTGAACGATATGCAGTTAGTCAAAAGTGGCCTTTTGCTAATTACGCTATATATCTTAGTGCACTGCTAAAAGGTAAAGCATTAGATTATACACTAGAATGCCAGTTTCTGAAGCCAATAATTATGGTAGGCTTAAAGCCTCCTTGCTGCGTGCATTTCAACTGACTGAAGATGGTTTCCGCAGAAAATTCCATTCAGAGAAACTTGGTAAGGGAGAACTGCCATCTCAATTTTTGGCTAGATTAGGGAACTATTTTGACAGATGGGTATTCTCTGCAGGTGTGGGAGATTCTCGAAATAACCTTAGAGATTTCTTAATCCTTGAGCGATTCTTGTTCCAATGTCCCTGTGAGTTATCGATATATCTTAGGGAAAAGACAATCCGTACCCTTGACGATGCAATCCGTGAATCGGATATCTATATGGATGCTCATCATATGGTTGCTACATCTAAGAAACCCATTGTAAATTTTAGTGGTAAACAAACTAAACCAGGAAATCGCACCCAAGTAGTGGATAGTAAAACCAACGAGGAGTCCAAAAAACAAGGCTTAGTGACAGGCGACGAAAACGAGGGTCAAAATAGAAACTTGTCTCCTGTGGTTAAAGTAGAAGAATCTCATTTGACCGAAGATGAAGTCGATATTTTGAGTGACTTTCCTACAGAGTTCGGTTATATAGGAAACCAACGCGTACTTGTATTGCGCGATACCGGTTGTTCGGGCGTTATAGTTAAACGTGGTCTTGTAACTGACAAACAGCTTACGGGGGAGGTTAGACCGTACATGTCGGTTGATAAAACGGTCAAGTCAGCACCAGTGGCAGAAATATATGTGGACACACCTTATTACATCGGTACGGTCAAAGCACTTTGCCTCGACGATCCAATCTGTGAGGTTATTATTGGAAATTCTGTCGCATTGAAAGAAACTAAGTCAAGTCGTACAGCAGAACATGTTGACGAAAAGTTGCCTATTGCCACTATAGTAACGCGTAGTCAAGCTGCCAAACTTACGTCGAAAGAACGTCCGTTGAAAATTCCGCAGTTACCGCAAATTGGTGACGCGAAGGAGTTATTTGAACAACAGAAAACCGATAGGACACTCGAAGACGCACGTAAAATGGCGGAAAGTCACAAGGTTTTCAAGCGCGCTACCGTTTCGATACAGTTTGTATTAAAAAAGGAATTACTGTACCGTGTAGTCACGCCAAATAATACCAACGGAATTTGCTATGAACCTCAACTGACTGTTCCCCTTAAGTATAGAGACGTGGTCTTGAAAATGGCGCATGAAAGTATTCTCGCTGGACATATGGGTATCACGAAAACACTTGATCGCATCCAAGCCCACTTTTATTGGCCAGGAATGCACGGTGACGTCAACAGGTTTTGTCAATCCTGTGATCCGTGTCGAAGAACTATTCCCAAAGGTAGGATACCGAAAGCCCCATTAGGAAAAATGCCGTTAATAACCACACCGTTTTATCGTGTTTCGGTTGACATCGTTGGACCTTTGGTACCAAAATGGAAACGTGGAAATCATTATATATTAACAATGGTCGACACTGCAACGCGCTATCTGAAGGCCGTAGCGTTGTCGAATATAGATACTGCTACTGTAGCCGAAGCTATTGTGCGTATGATCAGTGACGTGGGTATACCGAAAGAAATACTGAGTGACAATGGGTCGCAATTCACTTCCGATATGATGCGTGAAGTTCAAAGATTGCTATCTATTCAAAGTGTTACCACGTCTCCTTATCACGCTCAAAGTAACGGTCTCTGTGAGAAATATAATGGCACGTTGAAGTTGATGCTAAAGCGTACGGCAATTGAAACACCGGCTGAATGGGATAGGTTGATTGAGCCGCTTTTGTTTGCGTACCGTGAAACACCGTTGGCTAGTCTAGGTGGATTTTCGCCTTTTGAGGTACTGTATGGACGTGCTGTCCGCGGACCTATGGCCATTTTGCGCGAGGTTTGGTCTCGGGACGACATTGAAGATGAAGTTAGAACAAACTATGACTACGTTTTAGATTTAAAATATCGTTTAGAGAAAACCTGTAGCATTGTTCAAACAGAATTGACAAAGAGTAGGGAGACTCAAAAACACTATTTCAATCGGAAGGCCGTCCCCCGCCAATTAAACAAGGACGATTTGGCTCTTGTCCTTCTCCCAACTGATAACAACAAGCTTTTAATGAAGTGGAAGGGGCCGTTTACAGTTAAAACTAAAATTGGAGAAAACAACTATGTGTTAGATGTAAATGGGCGAGAAAAGCTTTTCCATATTAACATGTTGAAGCAATATTTTACGCGCCAAACATCGGACGTCATGGCTGTTTCAGTAGCGGTGGTTACGTCAGATACGGAAGATTTTGGTGAACCGGAAGTAAGTACAGAGTCCAACCATGAAGATTACACTCATGTAAATATTAATCCAAGTTTGAGTTCTGAACAGTTTATTAATGTCGGAAGCCATAAAGCATTCTTTAGCTCGACTACATAAAGAGATATCATTCATGGGATGTTTCTTTGTTTATAGAGTTGCTTGAATTTCTCATTAAAAATATCTATGTGAAATTTGGCAACACAATATATCAGCAGCATATAGGTATTCCAATGGGTACTAATTGTGCACCCCTGTTGGCTGACCTGTATCTGTTCTCTTATGAATATGACTATATGCAGGCGCTTTCAAAAACCGATCCATTCAAAGCCCGTTCCTTCTCATTCACCAAACGCTATATAGACGATCTTCTCGCTGTGGATAATCGCTATATAAATGACGCAGTGAAGGATATATATCCACCTTCACTGGATTTGAAGGAAACTACAGATAGCCCTACAGGCACATCTTATTTAGATCTCTATCTCTATAAAAATGAAGCGGGCATTCTCTCTCGTCGACTTTATGACAAAAGAGATGATTACAATTTCGACATCGTAAACTATCCCTTTCTGGACAGTAATATTCCAGTGGGACCTGCATATGGCGTATACATATCTCGCTTAGTAGCATTTGCTAGATCCTGTGTTAGATGTGATGATTTTAATCAACGTCACAAAACATTGTTGCAGAAACTTATAAAACAGGGCTATTCCACCAAGCGCCTCCACTCAAAGTTTCTCAAATTTGGCGATACATATCGCATGCTGATAGCAAAATACGAACGTAGCGTGCAAGATCTATGGCGCTACGTTTCGTAACTTGTGTCTAATTCCGCTTAACCCGGGGCTAGGGGCCGTATGAACCCATGTACTTCAAGATCCTCATGGTACTCATATGAACAGTCACAATCAAAGCGTGACTGAGATACATCATTCTTTAGATGACGACTTTACAACGAATATTATGGATTAAGAATACTGATCAGCGATACGGATTTGATATTTTTGGAACATCATGATGTCTTGCCGGCATCATTGAAAACTGTTGACCGCTTCTCTCTTGCAGGAAACAAGCCTATGTTTATGTATACTATGATTGTCTTTTTGAATTTGGTGCTAATACTGTTATATGGAATATGGAATAGGTCTTTGGATTATGGACGCGGATATTCTCTAATGGACGACGGCTGGATTATGAATGACGGACGCTTGTAATTTGGAATTAAAACAGATTTTGGAAGAATTTAGTGACGTGTTTTCCTCTCTTCCTGGATTAACGGATGTTATAGAACACAAAATAACCTTAACTGATGAAACGCCAATTAGATCTAAACCCTATCCAGTTCCTTACGGGATGTATGAAGACCTTGAAAAGGAAATAGACGAGATGCTTAAGTTAAAGATTATTGAGCCGTCGGACTCGCCTTACTGTAGTCCCATCGTGTTGGTGAAGAAAAAAAATGGCGGCATACGTCCGTGTGCCGATATGAGGAAAGTAAATAGAGTAACCATAGTAGACTGTGAACCCCTCCCAGATATTGACTCAATTTTTGCTAAATTGTCAGGAAATCGGTTTTATTCGAAGTTTGATTGCTGCAAGGGTTATTGGCAAATTCCCATGGCAGACAGCTGCAAGAGAATAACCGCTTTTAGTACCCCGAATGGCCACTATGAGTACTGTAGAATGCCTTTTGGCCTAGTAAACTCGGGTGCTACTTACAGTAGAATGATGAGGATTGTTCTTAGAGGTCTAAAAGATGTTGAAAACTTTGTAGACGACGTGTTGGGGCATACCGATGATTGGAATTCACATCTGGTAATGCTGCGTCAGACGCTGATGCGCTTTCGTGATGCAAATATTACTCTGAAGCCATCCAAATGCTTCCTGGGCTATTTTGATATGGACTTTTTGGGTCACCAGGTCAAGGACGGGAATTTGTTGACTCAAGACGATAAAATCGCCAACATAAGAGAGGCTGCAATCCCAAAGACTAAAAAGCAACTTCGGTCGTTTATGGGACTTGCAGGTTATTATCGTCAGTTCATTCCGAATTTTGCAGAAAAGGCTCTATTGCTGAATGATCTCACTAAGAAAGGTGTACCCAACAAGTTACCGTGGACTCAAGAGCATACGATTGCTTTCGAGAAGTTAAAGGACGAATTCTGTCACGGACCTATATTGAAATTACCTGATCTTAGACGTAGGTTTTTCCTACGAACAGACGCATCGGATTATGGCTTAGGAGGAGTGCTTTTACAGAAGTATGAGGATAAGTATTTTCCAGTTGCAAACATAAGTACAAAACTGTCTCCGACGGAGCAGAAATACTCTGTTGTTGAACGAGAGTGTATGGCCATTGTTTGGGCGATCGCCAAATTTCAAGTTTACTTATATGGAAACGAATTCACCCTGCAGACTGATCATCGGTCATTGATATACCTGGACCAAGCAAAACACAATAATCAAAGAATAATGCGATGGGCACTTTCATTGCAACCCTATAAATTTATTGTGGAGTCTATCAGAGGTGAGGACAATATTGGTGCAGATGTACTCAGCCGGTTGGTATAGTGATCGGTCGAACGTGTCGTGTAGCGACTGAGAGTAGTGTACATTTTTAGTACCTATGCTGACTTATCTATCTTGGCATGATTTATATTTGTAATAACCTATTCTTTTCAAGATAGTTTATTCTTGGGTGGGGCGCATGCCATGCCTGGACTGTTTTTGATGTAACATGCGTGACGGCGACTCGCCCGTGTGTGTAAGGATAATGTATTCGTACTGGTAAAGTCGGAATACGAGTTAGCGTGGTATGTACAATTGTCCTGTATGACCGTCGACACGAATTTTGGAAGCCGTTAGCTGTGGTAATGTATTGATTTGATGTCGGCTTAAATGGTCATGTTTCGCCTGTGTATACAATTGCTTCATGTTAAACGATAGAACGGTTCGAGCACAGTTGATATTTGCATGCTACTGCCAGCAGGCTAGATTTGCTCTGCATATTTTTGAATTTGTTTGGACCGGTTATTCGTTAGATATAAATGCTCGAGCTTTGGTAGTCGCTGGGAGATTTGGAATATTTGTTCGTAGAGAACGGTACAGGCCAGAGAGGTCTAGGATATGGTATAGGCCGGAGAGGCTTATATTATGATTATAGCCCTAACATGTTATATGGGTTATTTTCTGGAGAGAAATTCTGAGAGTTATGAATTTCTTATTGTTGGAAATGACGGACGAGGTTCCGGCATTTAATTGTGGCTACCTGCCAAACGGATTTTTGCGCAAATGATTTAGCAGTACTGGAGGTATGTAATAGATGTATATTTGATTATGATATAATTCTCCCATATGCAATATAGAGTAATTTATATCATAATAGTTGGAATTGCTGATATATGTATGTGAATCATTGTGTATACGTTCTATTGTAATATTATAGTAAATACTGTTCATTTGGTTGGCCTACAGTGTTTTACGGACAATTCTGCTGATAGACGTATGGTGACCAGTTAGAGCCATATTCACAACGGCTGACTCTGTGAAGTGCCTATCATCTGTCATTCACAACACTGGTGCGGGGTGCCTATCATTTGTCATTCACAACAATGGTGCGGAATGCCTATCATTTGTCTCCGGATACGGTCGGCGAAGGAATCGTGTGGCCCGCCTAATGTTCGACTTAAAAGTTACCCCGTGTTATGTCTTCATCTAACCGGATTCCAGCAGTAGTATCGTGGTCTGGTGTATGGTATACGGACAATTACAAATCTATTAACGTCGATTGAATTACATTGAACTGATTGATTCCAGAAATTATTAACGGACATTGACTAATTATTACTTATTTATGAACTGAATCATCTATAGGACAATTTATAACAGATTGTATTATTATACATATAGTGCGTCATTGGAAGCACATATATACTGAACTAAAATTAAGGATCCAATGTACGTGTGCATGTTGGTGTGAATGTGTGTGTGAATGATGAATTGTTAAATAAATTTGTTTATATTTTTATCTGCATATATATGTGCTCTGTTTTCATTAAATAGGCCAATCATTACAGTCACAACATACGCAAGTTTTTTGGAGAAATAGTCAAAACCAAGAATCTATGTAAATACTGGATTATCCTCCGTATCATGTCAAGCCATACTTCTGCTCCATTGAGTGCCCACTCCCGCCCCGGCCCATGAAGAACCAGAATCATAAAGATGTGGAAGATATAGGATGAATTTCCTTGTAGCCGGAATAGCTGTGAAATTTTGTCTGACAAGTTGTCTGGCCTGTTCTTCTGACAGAGTTCAAAATTCCACTCTTCACTCTCCACTGAGCTGGGTATACAGTAATCTCTATACAGTAAAGCATATTTCATATATCCTAACAATTGCTTTATAACTATGTCAAATTAAATTACACGGGAGCTCAATTGTTTTTCAAACTTTCCTTAGTATATTGATAATTATATGTTTAGGATTTGAACATATTTCTACCGGCATAATCTCTTCTCAAAACACGGAAGAACCAATACTCTATATTTTCGGAAAAACGTTGATGTCCTGAATATTTTCGTGACATTTATCCATACTGTCGGGGGAAAATGAGGGATTCTGGCCAAATAAATGGGGGCATCGGCTGAGATCTACCTGGATGCAGAGGAGCGACCAACGTTAGTCTTTCACAATATAAACCAGTTGATGATCCGAACTTCAAATTATTGATACAAGTTAGGTACTCCATTTTTCTATGGCTGCCTTAGCCATTCTATCAGCCTTAGTATTACCCTTGATGCCAACGTGACTAGACAACCAATAAAACACATCAATCTGTTGATCAATTCTGCAGTCATATAATTGTAGAATATTCAAGATGGTGGGATGAGACTTCAACCCATCCCACCATCTTCAGTATTGAGAATACAAGGTAATACTGAGGCTGATAGAATGACAGCCATAGATAATGAGGTTGATCCTGTTGGAATCCCATATAGCGTTTGCAGACTCTCTCTATTTTTACTTATGTTAGGAAGCTGTTTCAATCTTTTTGAGATGCTGTGAATAATAACAAACTTCATGAGTTCAAAAAACTCTAGGCTATACTCATCTGAACAGCCAGAAACATTTCGATCAAGCCATGATCAGACGATGTAGAATCGGCCATACACGATTAACTCACAAACATTTACTAAGAAAAAGAACCAGTCCCAAAGTGTATTCCATGCCACGAAGGTCTCGGTGAAACATATTCTTATTGACTGTATAGAGTTTAAGATTCTAAGAGATTCTTTTTATCGAGCAACTACTTTAGAAGATCTGTTTGGTCGGGCGAGTGGGGGACTGTGTCTTAGGTTATTCGGTTTGTTGCATACGTTTTAATGTATGTCTGTTTTAATGTGTTGGATTACTAAGATATTAACTCGAATTTGGGTTGATCGTCGCTATGTAGCTGTAATGTTGCTAAACGCAACGTTAAACCTTAATTCTCTCTCTCTCTCCTACTCCATTGTTCAAAGCCTGTGACTTTCCAACGGAGCTCCACAAAATTCGGTGCACAGTCGGACGAACATTTGATGATTGCAGACAAGGTTAACTGTCGTTCACGAACGTCCGGCTTCAGTTTCGAGATAAATCAAATGATAGGCGAAAAGAAAATGTATAGTTTACTCTAATCGGAAATATCAATGTGTCAATCTGCGTTGTATATCTGCAATCAAACAATAAATATCGGTCCTGAATATTTTCAGAGAGGCTCCACAATAATTTCGGGGAATAAAATGATAAGAAATGGCATAACTTAGCCTACGCTGACCAAGTACCGTAAGTGTCGTGACAGAGTGGGTTGAGACTTGGTTGGAACCAATAAACATATTATATAGAAATCATCCTTTATGTACTACTTCTTTGTTCCTTGGTATAGCCTTTGGTCCAGGGATGATTCAGTCTAAGGCAACATTTGACCTTTGCTATTGTTAATAACATCAATAGGGTTCATTAATCTTGCAAGAGTAAGCCACCTGTGAAATTTGACGAAGGAAACCTGTAGTACATAAATGCTTATTTCCGTTTAATTCAGGGTGACCTCGACTTTGTGATCTTTGAACTGATAGGTTCAATTATGGTTTGCATTTCATTTGCTTGCATCTTGTTATACTCCCGCGAATGCTTAACAAGTTAACATTTACACGCACACGTAAATATGCACACATGCAAATAAACACACCGGACTAAATTTTGTGCATGTTTTCGGGGCTTGAGAGGTCCGATGCAGATAGATTGTGAATCAACTCTCAGCAGAATGAGAAATTCTCTGTGGACTCGAAAATGCGAATATATTGAAAGGATGAGTCCAATTCGCCAGAATAGATATAGGGGTGCTAAATGCTTATATTAATACGATTTTGCGATATGGGATAATTATCAGTGTTCTTTCCGAAATGCCCAATGATTTCATTATTATTATTTTTTTTATATCTTATTTCAAACATTATCGGTAAATCAGAAGTAGAATTTAGAATGCGACATTTTCATTCCATTCCCCGAAAATATTGTCGGGCCTCTCCGAAAATATTCAGGGTCAATATTTATTGCCAACCACCTCGCTGGGGGTCTAATAACACCCCAGCCACCAGTCAGATTTTTGGACCGGATTCGGGGCCTTCGCGCACATCGCCGGAAGTGACATCATATATAGTAAAATATATGTTTACACATATCGATTTAATGTTTAATGATTTTCGATTACTTTTGAAGTCTGCATAATACCTCTGTTGACCTAGCGTTAAAAAGAATTATCTGGAGATAATTTTCCCTGTTTATCTGGACACAGCATATGAAAAGTAGTTCGCTCATGTGCAACACTAAAGGAGTTGTTCGGCCGGATTCAAACTGAACCGGGCGTTGGTTGGTTTCCCCTATACGTCATAGCAACGTAGTAAAGGTCAACTTCCGCTATTGGTGGCAGGGATGGTAATGGAGCCTGCGAAAAGGAGCATGCGCTGTGGGGAGGTTGATTTATTGCTTGATTTCTGATAACGCAGACTGACATATTGATGATTTCTGATTGGGGTGATTTCTCGTCTGTAACTTGGTTTATCTCGAAACTGAAACCAGACGCTCGTGAACGACAGTCAACCTTGTCTCCAACCATGAAATGTTCGTCAGACTTTCCGACACCAAATTTTGGGACGGAAATAAGGGTCAGTGATCAGAAATAACTGATCAAATTTGAACACTAACCAATCGAAAGGCCATAGCGATAACATAGACACATTCACTGATCAAATTAAAAGCTCCTAATGATGAGCACCGATCAAATTGTATTCCCTTATTTCCAACCCTTATTAACGAATGTTAACCGTCTGGTTTTGCAGCAGGGGCAGAAGACTGGAGGTTATATCAAACATTCACAATCGGCTTTAATTATAATAATATTTTTATTTATAATATTTAGTTACTTATTAATTTATTTATTTATGTACCGGATTAATTATTGCTATTGACCATGTGTGACTTAGATCACGATACTGCCTGACTGTGGCAAAGAATAACACCAAAGAAAAACAGAAAACAAGAAATTACAAACTCTTCTATTCTTTGTAATACAGGCACAGCACACTGGAGTCCACAGACGGGCAAGACCAGACATGAAACAGAACACAGATGACGACAAAAATTATTAAACAGCGCCGTGAGTGACAAAATCAACTATCCACAAGACCAGACGCGCTACGCCTGAGACGCCCAACTGTTTAATGCAGAATATGATCCTTTGACTTTCAAGCAATATAGGAGGCAGCCTGCCATCCTGTACACCGTTGCGCACTCCAAGCAATGTTACAGGCACAGATTTCTGGAAGAACCCGCCTATGGTACTCCCAGTTTTTTTCTGGAGAGCTTTGTGTGTATGAAGGGGTACAAAGACAAAGGAATCACCCACGCGACTACAATATATAAGAACATTTACCAATAATCTAAGCAAAAACTGACCGACGAACTTGTACATAGTCTATTCTTCTCTTCTATTTATATCTCTTCCCCACTCTGCTTGTTATTCATCTATTTATTTATTTACTTATTTGTTCATTTATTTACTTTTTTATTTGGAAACGTAGCGCTTGAAAACATCACAAATGAAATGAGAAATGTAACGTGGAATTAAAATAAAACACTGAGTTGATGGGCCGCGAAATCCGTATGGGAAGCGACCCTTTAACTGCAATTTCAATCAATCAGTCCAGATCAATCACTGCCTCTGATGAAGGAACAACAGTTTCGAAACCGGTCAAGTTGCATATTGTGCTTACTTTGATAGAAGCCCTGATCTGTGACTTCTACACATATATTATCAAAGCAATACTAGATGCATACTAATGTAATTTCGACATGAAAAGGGGCTGATTACGAAAATAAAGGACCTGCATTTTTAGGACAGCCAGATTCCAGCTAGATTGTATGAATTAGGAAATATAAGTAAACAAATGTTCAAAAAATGAAATAAACGAATTTTGGGATTCAACACAAACATTTTGCTCTGAAATCAACACCACTTTGTGTTGAAATCAACATATCAGCACAAAATCGCGTTGATTTCAATGACAGTTCTTCTTTGATTTTAACACCAGTAGAGTCAACACAATTCTGGTGCTAAAATGACCTCAACACATTTTTTTCGCAATGTAATTTTCTACTCACCCTTCAGTTTTCCAATCAGTCACAATCACTTGAGAAAATGTGCTGCCGTTCAAATTATGCGGTTATATATCTAGATCGTATCAATTTTAAACAAAGCTGTTTAGATTGCGAGATTACGGTGACTGATTGTCGATAAAGGGTCATAATATCATAAAATAAATTGTGCCCATCTGTCACCAGTTCGGAAGATCTGTCCACAGATCGATTGTTCCGTCCTTTGAAATGGGTTTAGAAAAGACCAGGGAAGACTCACAGATAGAAAACAATCCGAAGGTTTATACAGTTGACGTTAGTTTACAATTATTTTTCTACTTGTTATGAAATAGAGTGAGCATATCTCAAAAATACAAACCGTCAATCACCAATTCTTTCGGTCTGATAATATTCATCACAGCTCAAAATCCTGAGTGACCCAAGATCATAGAAGTTTTAACTCGGCGCCATCGTCAGCTGTTTGTGGTCATCTGAGGCCATCCGTCTCGTGCAAACACAGTCAGACTACCACCCCCGATTAAGTCTGCCGACCGTACCCAAGTTTTCTCACAGTGACACAATTCAACTACAGCCAGTAAAATTTGATGTCATTCCTGCATTATTAAACGCCATATTGTTTTGAAAATATTGACAAATCCCAGTTTAACAAATCCCCAAATATGCTGTAAAAATTCCAAAGGATTACATTCTTCGGTATGTATCTAATATCGCTCAGGTCGGTGCTAGGAGCCGAGTGGCCATGCCATTGAAGATGTCCACATGAGCATCTACAATATAAGCATGCTCTATTAAACTGGGGTAAGAATAACAACTGTTAGGAAATTTGACACTTTCAGCCACAATTATTTCTATGCCGTGCCGACTTCAGTCGAAGTGGCTTTATATTTTGCCTTGTACGTCATTTGTGCTGACCTAAAGAACCCTATTGATTTTAGGATCAAAAGACCAAATTCAAGGTCACAGTATGCTCTATCAATTTTCACACTTCACATAAATATTGACCAGGTGAGATTGCATAGAGATAAAATTATTTGGGGGTCAGTAGTATACAAAGGCTATTTAAAGCCAACTTGTTCCCACGGGTAAAATTTAAGGGGGTTGTCACGTGACGATCACGTGATCAAGGCATATACTAACTTGTTCTGGGCTTGGGGTTGTCACGTGGCTATCACGTGATCAAGACATGTACTGACTTGTTCTGGGCTGTGCAGTTCTGGAATGCATGTAGTGACCTTTGACCTACATCCGGTTTCTTGACGTCGGGGAAATGGGGTACCTACATTCGCTGACCTACATCCGGGTACTATTACATCCGGGTACTGTTACATCCGGGTATTTCACGTCCGCGCGTCCACTCGGGTACTTCTATAAAAAGTCAGCAGTACGGCATTGCTTCATTCGGACGTAGACCTGCCGTTCTGTACCCCACTACACACTCCAAGCAATTGTTACAGGCACAGATTTCTGGAAGGACCCACCCTGTTCCCAAGGGCGTCTGTTACGTCTCGAAGAATCCTGAAAACGCCCTGGTTCTCCCAGTTTTTTTCTGGACGGCTTTGTGCGTACCATGGGGTACCGAGACAAAGGAATCATCCACGCGATTATAACAAATATTTTCCAGTATAAAAACCAATAACAGACTTAACGACTTGTACATAGCGACTCTTCTCTACTAGTATTTATGTTTCCTCATTGTTATTGTTATTCATTATTTAATTATTTATTTTAATATCTAGTGCTGCAAATTAACAAAGAAATGTGCCGTGAAATTTAAATAAAACATTGAGTTGATGGGCCGCGAAATCCGTATGGGAAGCGGCCCTTAAACTACAATTTCAATAAAAAAAATTGCTTCATTCGATACCGCGAATTTCTGCCTGAGCCACAGCCTGACCAGCCTGACCAGTGGATATACCTCGGCCTGCCTGGACCAGTGGATATACCTCAGCCTGCCTGTACTTCACCTTACCAGCACCCCTTACACGTAAGTCATGTTTTATATATTTTTTATATATATATTTTTGTTGTTCTTTTTTTCCCCAAATCCCCCCCCCCCCTGTCTTACATATATAGTAAAGCCCCCCCCCCCCTTTCCCCTGCCTTACATATATAGTACGCCCCCCCCGGCAATAGACCACCTATCCGAATTTCCCCTAATTTTTAAGGCTGCCGCGTACAGCCTTATTGGATTGGCTTGGTCTCATGGGGGCTAAAATCGCTTTGTCCGCAAGATTGCGAGAAAACAAAGCAGAGTTGGGGCTTACGGTCACAGTGCCAAATGTGGAGAAGACTTTGAACTGGAAATTCCTTATAATTTAATGGTGATTAGAACTAGCGAAAATGCGCTTTTCTTCATCGAAATACACTCTGTTGACGCCGATTTTGGGATAATGGCGGCCAGATCTCGGATCAACGAGATATTGCGGTATTTCGATAAAATCGAAATCTCCCATGTACTTAGCGCGGTAATCAAGAATTCTGAAAATGGCGGCGGAATTTTGTCTTTGAAAGGTCCAGCTCGATAGTTTTTGTTTTTTTGCCGTTTACGGAATAAAATGAGTGAGACAGAGGAAGTAAAAGGTCAGGGAAGTTGGCAAATATGTATTTAATCCATACGAGCGCAGAACGGTATGCCACATTCCTTTTGAAGCTGGAATCTGTTCCGGGTCGGGCGGCCAAAATTTTGCGACAGCAACTTTCGGTTCGAGAGCTAATCTAGCCAGTTGAAAAATGAAATGAGGGAGTTTTATCAACATAAAAAAAATAGAGCTATGTATCTCTTCATAATATCCAAGAATAATATGAAGCGATTCTTGATCGTTTAATATTTGCTGTACGGAAGAGTCGGTCACGATTTGTTTCCATTCATGTTGTAGTTGTAATTTAAGCTGTCTAAACATCGTTCGCTCTTGTATATGTACCTCGATGGAAGATGACATTTCTGCCCATACATATCCTGATATTTCAGAGGTGTCATTAATGAAAATTTACTAGCATATCAGCGAATTTCAGGATATAAAAATGATCAGGAAAATAATGCATAGAAATTAACAGTTGACTGTACACCAAAGTCAAGTCGTCGTCTAAGTAGCTATAATTAGCAAATAAACGCTGAATTGAACTACGTTGACTGACCGCACAATTTACAAAAAATCTGTTAATCCACTCTTAACTCGATGGGTATTTTTCACTGCTGATGCAAGACAAAATCACATGATGCTATGTTTCCACAATGCTATTCGTTTGCTTATGTTTAGGAATGCATAAATATCAATATGTTGCGTACCACATGCAACAGTTTCACCAGAAAAGGAAAAATGTTTGGTTCGTTTTTATATCTGCCAGTGTGAAACTGTTGTTGTTGCAAATAACCAGAAAAACTTGAAAATATTTTATTCATTTTTATAGCAGACAACAGCAACTTGGAACTGCAGGTCACACTTATTTGATGATATGCAAAACCAGTGAATATTTCAATAGGGAAGATGCTTAAAAAACATTTGTGAACTTTGCCAATGGTACAAAAGGTCCTATTTTAGGTCAAGATTTTCTTTTAAATTTGAGTTCAGTACCATGTTTATCATTTCATAATATCCAGTTTTTATAAAATATTATTACACATCATCCATGTAATCATTATTTAAGCGAGGCCTCCCGAGGAGTAAATCAAAGGCGAGTGATTCGTCACTCTCCTGAATTTGGCGTCAGGCGAGTGTTGGCGAGTGTTTCAGTCACTCTCCTGAAAAGCTTCGCAGGCGAGTGAATTTCAACATCAGCAAGAAAAATAATTGACAACAAACATAGGATTCAGTAAATTTCCACATGTCTTGTAAGTAAAACAAACGTACCAGGTTTTCCTTTCATCATGATTGCAATTTGCTTGTCGAAACAAGTTGTGATATGACTCCGACACAATGACAAATAAACCGACAGAACAGTGTTCTCAGTAGCGGGCGGATATGGCGTGTGTTCAAGGAAAAGTACAGAAGCGTCAATCAATCGTAGTCCGAAAACAATAACCAAGCGGAAAGACACCATACATATTCCTGTAAGCGATATTATGGACATTTTAGCAGAAACAGGAATAAGAATATCTTGAAAAATTAATACAGAATTTCCCGGGAGCTAAATATCTTATTCATTCTGAAGATTCCACTTCGTCTCAGTTTCAAGTTACATATTTGCACACAACCTCAGTGCGGCCATCCTTGGCAGCATGGTCCGTAATCGTAATCAATAAACTCGAAACAACAACTCGGAATGGGGCCGTCGAAATGTGACTGGATGGTTTACCAATTGCAATTTAGTATATTTGGTTCCGCCAAGGCGTGAGCCAGATACTATTTCATTGTAAGAAGAAATATTTTTCAAATGAAGATCATAATGAACTGGCGAGTGATTGATAACTCGCCATTTTCGGACTCCAGGCGAGTATGAGGCACGCGCGAGTGATCACTCCCCACCCGTCGGGAGGTCTGTAAGCAATACATTGCATAGGGTGCTCGAATCGTATGACAAAACTTTCCTCAACTTGAACTGCAGCGATACATTCATTATAATTATATAGTATTGGGGTCCGTCCGTGTGTCCACACTCCAGATCATCGTAAGAATAGGTCTCAACTCCTCAGAGCTTGTCGTAAGAGACGACTAACTGAGGCATGGAGAATAGGACCCTTCCTGTGTGGTTTCCGGGTGTGAAGAGGAATAGGAACCAAACAAAGTGATATGACTGAAATAGGGTTGAAAGCGACGTTAAATCATATTCACTCACTCCCTCACCGCAAGATCTCTCTTGGGCTTGTTTTTAACGGTGATCCGCTAGACTCCGACAGTAACTTTTGACAACCTGAACGGATCCTTTCAAATTCTGTATGTGGTTAACTTGCCACAGGATCTCACTCGAGATTACTTTCCATGCTGAGTACTTAATATTAAGGTTCCAAGCTAAATCAGTAGTTTCAATGTCGGTGGACTTCAAACGCTCTGCTTTTCATTAAAATTTTCTCTGAACCACCAAATTAGTTTTAATTATTTAAAGTATTGTACTTTGAACGTTTTTTCCTGTTATGAGGTAAATAAAGCATTATACATAACACAGCACTATACACATGACCCAATTTTGTGAAATAGTATAAACTATGTATTTCTGCAGCTTACATTCAAACATCAAAGCCATAAAATGCACGCAGATAACGGCAGCCTTCCGAAGTTCACGAGTTCTAGTTTTATTTATTTTCAAAAAATTATTTTGCTTCAAAAAATTAGTTTTTATATATGTAGGTAGGGAAGATGTGGGACCTCGTGTTATATTTGTGCAATGTTAGAAGTCCTCTCTTTCGAGAGACGTGGTTGGCCCTGAAAAAGAACTTTGGAATTTTGTGTAGCCGCGTCTATTCCTCTAACGCCTGTTGGATGTCTTTTGGCATGATGGTCACTCGTTTGGCGTGGATGGCACACCGGTTGGCATCTTCGAATAGATCGATCAAGAAGGATTCACTAGCCGCCGGAATCGCCCCAACAGCCGCATCTGGAATCGTAGATTCTGTGTGATTTCTCGGACCAGACGTTGGAATGAGAGCTTGCGGATGATAAGCTCTGTGCTTTTCTGGTAACGGTTGATTTCACGGAGAGCGACTATTCCTGGCTTGTATCTGTTGGGTTTTTTCACACCCCCGGTGGCTGGGACGCTCTTCTGGGTGGCTATTCGGGGAGCCTTTTCCCCGGTGTATCTCCTTGATAATGATTTGGTACGCATCATGATGAAATAATCAGTGGGTAGCGGTTTACCTTTGGCTCTCGTTTTATCTAGCAAGCGCGGACGTCGTAGGCAGCACTCTGCGCGAAAGTCTTTCTCGGTCAGAAAGACAAAATGGTCTGTGCTTTCACCGCGGTGTTGAAAGCCGGCTAAACTTTCCCATACACGAGAGTTGATGTATAAAACAAACTTAAAATTTCCAAGGTTGAAGTTTTACTATTTTCTGAAAAAATCATATCGCTAACGGGTCGATAAATATAATTTTCCTGGTTTCAAAGGGCGAATTTTACGGAAGCGTATTAGTGCCAGTGTGAAAAAAAAAAATCCGAGATTTATCTCCTAATTAGGACATAATATCTCCTAATTAGGAGATAATTATCTCCTAATTAGGACTTATTATCTCCTAATTAGGAGATAATAAGTCCTAATTAGGAGATAATATGTCCTAATTAGGAGATAATTATCTCCTAATTAGGAGATATTATGTCCTAATTAGGAGATAAATCTCGGAATTTTTTTTTTCACACTGGCACTAATACGCTTCCGTAAGCGTATTAGTGCCAGTGTGACAAAAAAAAATTCCGAGATTTATCTCCTAATTAGGACTTATTATCTCCTAATTAGGAGATAATAAGTCCTAATTAGGAGATAATATCTCCTAATTAGGAGATAATTTTCTCCTAATTAGGAGATAATAAGTCCTAATTAGGAGATAATATGTCCTAATTAGGAGATAATTTTCTCCTAATTAGGAGATAATAAGTCCTAATTAGGAGATAAATCTCGGAATTATTTTTTTCACACTGGCACTAATACGCTTCCGTAGAATTTCACCTCATCGTGGTGTCAAAAGCTCGCTAACTTTGAAATAAATTCGCTTACGTCTCTAAAAACACTGTACGTGTCTTCCTAAGAAGATTATTATGTGATCCTGAGAAATTTACGAAGTTTATCCACAGGGAAATGTGAGTTTTTAACGGCCAAACCCTCTAGTGTCAGAACAGTCCACTGACGCTATGTGTGTGCAGATACGGCCGAGGCCGTCTGGATAAACGCGCGGACGGCGTCGAAAGCACACCGTTTGGACCCCAAGTCGTCGGCCCGTCTCGGCCAGACAGACAAAATTGTGTCTCTCCACGATGTTCGAAGTCCGCTAAATTTTCCCATACACGAGAGTTGATGTGTGAAACAACTTTAAATTTATACCTTGGCAGGTTATAGTGTAATCCTGAACCAATTCAGAAAGCTAACGTATGGGGAACTGTCATTATTTTTGTCATTTCCTTTGTCTGAAAGGGCGAATGTTTTACGTCATTGTCTAAAATCGCCCTAATTTTGAAATTAACTGCCAACCCTGTCTAAAAACACTTTACATTTTCCCTAGAAGGTTCTAATATCCCATCCACAAGGCTAACTTATTCTAAAGTCTCATTTTTTTATGGCCGAATCGATATTCACACGCTGTACACTGAAACGGCTTCTCTGCATGGCCGCCCAGCGCAGACCACCATCAGCTGATCTATGTAAACAGTTTACCCCACGTGACATAGAGCGGGACACCATTTTGTAGCGAAAATGGCATAACAGTCCCGTACTTCTATTAAATTTAGCACCTTCGCGAAAAGAAAACTTTAGACAACTATTATCATTAAAAAGTTAATTTTTTAGACTTTTCAGATCTGAAGTTTGGTAGAGATATGACCCGTCGTTGATTTGAAATGAAAGATTGAAGATTAGTGTCAAAATCAGAGCCTCTGGCACACGCAGGTTACTGGTTGCTTTTTAGGTTGAAAATATCGCTATGCACCGTCGCTGTTATGTATGAAAGACGTGTATATTGACTGAACTTGTAATCAACATATCCTGAATTTTTGAAAGCCGTGTGACGGAAGTTTGTGGGTACAATATTAACGTTTTGGAGACAAAATATGCGAGAAAAAAAGCATTTTTTTACCAGACGATTTTGGTCCATGAAATCTTGCTCTGTAAATTTTCACCACTCGGGGCAAGACGATTTTTAGTCCATGAAATTCCGCTCTGCAAATTTCCGTCACTCGGAATTGTAAAGCTCAGTCATTATTTTAGTAGAAATGACCATTTGTCCGGCGATAGTTACAAGCAACTTGAAAACTTCGTCTAAGTCGACTGTCTTGTATGCACGCGCGCACACAATTCAAATCATCACAAAGCAGGCAAAGAGAAAATATCCGGTAGGAATTTTAGAAATTGGATGCTCGTCACTCATCATTCTAGACACAAGTTGAGTTACATCTATGATTCTTAAATATCAATATCATTCACCCTAGAATTTACGACTCACGTAGCAACATTGTGCACGCCGTAATTTCCCACATATGCATTTTCAGTCCGGAATATCTGCCATATGGTTTTCTAACACCGCACGTAGTATTTGTCCGCCGCACGTTTTCAGGAGTTCGGTTTTTTTGTGGATCCAACGCGTCAATCCTTGGTCACGGAGTGTTGTTTGCATAATGTATTGAAATCACTGTAAAGTCCAAGTGATAGGCTTTTTCATCATGTCTAGTTCCGCCTGTAGTTTCCAAAATTTTAGCAATGTCACCACAAAGACCACTTGCGCTTTGCACGTTTTGTTAGTAGTATAGGCTCTGGGGGGGTTTCTGTGTACATCTCTCTTTTACAGCAAAACTTGGTATTTTCCTGTTCTGTATGTTGAGACCCTTGGAAAAAGTTTGGGTAACACTCCCAGATCAAGTACGTTTTTTCTGTACAGCCTAATACATGATTACGCCCTGACGCCAATCAGCCAAAATAGCAAATTTCAGTTTTCACGGAATAATTCAACATTAGGCAGCATTAGATTCAAATGTAACATTTATTTATCATGTTTAGACATAACCAACACATTTTTAGCATGGTTCAATACCATAATCCTTCATTTTCAGCACAAAAATAGGCTATTTGGCGAAATTTTGCCCAAAAATGACTTTCAATTCGAAAGTCGCTCAAAATTCGATCACCCCTCATACACCCAATTTTGTAGATAAAGCAACCAAAATTGGTCAGAAGTTTCCTTATTAAGTCTTTTGATAACTCCATGCATCATATTTATGATTCAGGGTATTGTATGGTGACAAATGTCAACAAAAGTTAGCCCTACCCCCAAAAAGCGGCATTAACCAAATTTGGTTAAATTGGTCTAACTTTAAAAGTAAGTCTGATATGAGGTTGGTTTTGGTGTCTATGCATGGGTTTTTGATACCAAGCTATTCATTGAAACCATAATCAACCCCTTTTGAGTTAACCTAATTTGCATAAATTCAAAATGGCCGCCAAAAGCTCCAGGTTAAAGGTGAAATGCAAAGGCTTTTAGATTCTCCTTTTTACATTTTATATAGGTTGAATAATGATAGAAATACCAGTCTATCTACTTCACTTGGTGAAATTTGAATTATTTTGTCTGTTAGAATCTTTTCAAAAGTTGGTACTCCTAGCACAGCTGAGTTCAGATTTGCAAAAGCTCATCGCTTATCTTTCCTTGACTGTGACGTCACGTCAGACCAGCCGCCCGGAGACTGAATGTTACAAGTACTGACGTGCGGCCAGATGGTCTGATGTGACGTCACAAAACAGCGTCAAACAAGGGCAGATAAGCGATGCGGATTTCATTTATCAAATTGACCGGGCTGGAGATATTAACTTTGAAGCACTTTTCAAAAGCTACCAGGAGACAAAATACTTCAAATAAAACCAAACGAAATACAAAGGCTGATATTTCCATCATTAACTAGCCCACGAAGAATATAAAAAGGAAAATTTGTAAACCTTTGCATTTCACCTTTAAGTCATCAGTCAAGGAGGGCAAAGTAAGTGTTACAGTAAGTCCAATAGAGTTTTTTTGTATAGATCTGTGGTGTTACAATAATGAAATATTACTGCTTAATCAATGTACGTAGGCCTATAGCTATTCAAATTGATTAATTTGCATAAATCCAAGATGACAGCCATGTACAGACAAAATTGACAGTGGTTAATTACATGCCCAGGCATGATTAATCGCGATTTTTAACGCAAACGCAAACAACTGTTTGAGTACAATCCATCCAGTGATAATCTCTCTCAGAACTACTTGAGAAGATGCTGCCATCTACCTTAAGGAATCTACAACATCTTGAATCTATGTGCATTTCAGGAAGCAGACATTTGGTTTTGGACCTGTTCTTTGTTCGCTTGAGGAGCTACATGTATCCATTCGTTCCATGGAAACTCTACCTTGTCCGATGAAAGAGTATAGATTATGACAAACAACCCAAATAGGATTTCAGCAGCAATGTTCTTACCATGATAATTTGTTTCCTGATGCTTCTAATTGGTCAACATGCATATCCAATAGGCATATGTTTGTTACGAAGGCTATACTCCAGAAGTATTTTTTATTGATAGATACTTGGTATATACTGGATTAATGTAACTTTAACATCTCCATGATTGGTCTTCGTCATCTTCTGGCACTCTAACAGCGTTACATAAGACAATTTGAGTGAAATAAACCTTTAAAAACAAGACCTATGACTAGTAAGTGGTGCCCTCTTTTTTTGAGTTGTTGAACTAAATTTCCATTATTTTCGATGCATAGTGTGTTGAAAATTGCTTGAATACGGATAAGTATATCACTGTGGCTTATCAGTTTTTCACATTTCATATTTACAGTATACAGTCGGTCCTTGCCATTGGTTAGTTAGAATTAGAGCATCAGAACGTCAAGGATTTGTTGGTAACAATTAAATCTGTAACACTCTCAGGACCGCCCGAGGACAGTTCGTTTGATACGACTCGTTTGATGCGACTGCAACTCGGAAGAGTTTCGCTAAATGCCAAGACCCTTCGCGTTCTGAGCAGGAAGAAGATAGAAGTACTCGTTCCCAGGCTGTCCGCCATCCACCGAAAAGAGAGACGACCACGACAGCCTTACGACAAGCGAAGTGTATTATCTGTGACAGTAAATCGCATAAACAATGCGAATCTTGAAGGTCACACGTTCGGGTGAAGACATCATCTTGAAACAAGTTTGTCGCAACTAGAAAGGCTGAAGCACGGCCTGATTCACTGATGCGATATTTTGTGCGCTGTTGTTTGTGGGATTTACTGTAACAGATAATACATTTCACTTGTCGTAAGGCTGTTGTGGTCGTCTCTGTATTCGGTGGATGGAGGACAGCCTGGGAACGAGTACTTCTATCTTCTTCCTGCTCAGGATGCGAAGGGTCTTGGCATTTAGCGAGACTCTTCATTTTTCTATAGAGAACAGAAGTCATGGTGTACTTTTTATAACATTCATTGGTAACATGATAAACAAACTCATCTCCTTTAACCAGCTTAAGTCGCTTGAGAACTTGATCATTGTGGACGTCACTTGCTTCTCGTATCCTTTTGCAACCATTAGTTGTGCTCACGGTTTTATTCCCTGTGCTTTTCTGGCAGATGCTGATTTAGTCACATCACACGTTAACAAACAATCCTTGACGTTGATGCAAACCGAAACTGTTGATGCTCTAAGTCTAACTAACCACTGGCAAGGATCGACTGTATACTGAAAATATGAAATGTAAATGACTGATAAGCCACAGTGATATATTTATCCATATTTAAGCAATTTTCAACACACTATGCATCGAAAATAGTGGAAAATTTAGTTCAACAACTCCAAAAAAGAGGGCACCACAATACTAGTCACAGGTCTTGCTTTTAATGGCTTATTATGACATATATAACGCTGTTAGAGTGCCAGAAGATGACAAAGACCAATCATGGAGATGTTAAAGTCACATTAATCCAGTATATACCAAGTATCTATAAAAAAAATACTTCTGGAGTTTGGCCCTCGTGACAAACATAGGCCTATTGGATATGCATGTTGACCAATTAGAAGGATCAGGAAACAAATTATCATGATACGAACATTGCTGCTGAAACCCTATTTGGGTTGTTCCTCATAATAATCTATACCCTTTCATCGGACAAGACACAGACGCAGTTTCCATAGAACGAATGGGTAGCTCCTCAAGCGAACAAAGAACAGGTCCAAAACAAAATGTCTGCTTCCTGAAATGCACATGGCTTCAAAATGTTGTAGTTTCCTTAAGGTAGATGGCAGCACCTTCGTAAGTAGTTCTGAGAGAGATAATCACTGGATGGATTGTACTCAAACAGTTTTGTTTGCGTTTGTGTTAAAAATCGCGATTAATCATGCCTGGGCATGTAATTAACCACTGCCAATTTTGTCTGTACATGGCTGTCATCTTGGATTTATGCAAATTAATCAATTTGAATAGGTATAGCCCACATACAATGATTAAGCAGTGATATTTCATGATTGTAACACCACAGATCCATACAAAAAACTCTATTGGACTTACTATAACACTTACTTTGTCTTTGTCTTTCCTGACTGATGTCTTAACCTGAAGCTTTTGGCGGCCATTTTGAATTTATGCAAATTAGATCAACTCAAAAGGGGTTGATTATGGTTCCAATGAATAGCTTGGTATCAAAAACCCATACATAGGCACCAAAACCAACTTCATATCAGACTTACTTTTAAAGCTAGACCAATTTAACCAAATTTGGTTAATGTCGCTTTTTGGGGGTAGGGGTAACTTTTGTTGACTTTTGATCCCACTGGTACTATACAATACCCTGAATCATAAATATGATGCATGCAGTTATCAAAAGTCTTAATAAGGAAACTTCTTACCAATTTTGGTTGCTTTATCTACAAAATTGGGTGTCTGAGGGGTGATCGAATTTTGAGCGACTTTCAAATTGAAAGTGATTTTGGGGCAAAATTTCGCTAAATGGCGTATTTTTTGCTGAAAAAGAAGGTTTATGGTATTGAACCATGCTAAAAATGTGTTAGTTATGTCTAAACATGATAAATAAATGTTACATTTGAATCTAATTCTGTCTACCAGTGAATTATTATATGAAGACTCAATTTCAGCATTTTGGCCAATGTCATAATCATGTATTGGGCTGTGCAGAAAAAACGTACTTGATCTGGGAGTGTTACCCAATCTTTTTCCAATGGTCTCAACATATAGAACTGGAAAATCCCAAGTTTTGCTGTAAAAGAGAGATGTACACAGAAACCCCCCCAGAGCCAGGACTATAGACGGTGTGTTCAGAGGCAGCCAACGTATGAGAGGAGATCAATCTTGTGAGACACTGTGAAAGCTAGACCAATTTGCCTCCCTTTGACCGACATGTAATCGAGTTATGTGCCAGATAGATATAGAAATTATGTGAAATCTTATTGGATTTACCTCTGCTAATTTCCATTCAGATTTTTACCAGACGGCATGTAATTGATAGAAATCTACCCAGTTCACGAAACATAAAATTTGGTGTGGAGGATATTAATTTCAAGATTAGTTTTAGGAATTTTATTTCGGCTTTGTCAACGAGATTCAAATTTTCAAATCCCCATACCTCACTTCATATAGCGGAATATGTAGAACAGTCTGATCAAATAACTGGAGTACACAATCCAGAGGTAAATCTAATCTATTACACTTCTTCAGTAGACCATCAAGAGCCGTATTTCATTGAATATAATCATATTCTTCATTGCTTAAATAGATTCTCGGTAATGGTTACACTTAAATATCTAAACCGTTCAACAATTTTCAATCTCAAATTTCCATAATAGAACTCATCATTCACTTGCTGACTCCCAAAGACGAAAATTGTTGTGTTAGATATTGATTCACATGTAGTAGTATAAAAAGCGCATTTCGAGCCCTATTGACCTGGCAACGATGAGGTATATTAGCCTTCGAATTTTAGTAGTATAAAAAGCACATTTTGAGTCCTATTGACCTTGTCCCTCCAAATTATATGAAATAAGTTACGAATTCATGATTCGTGACCGATTCATTGTGTTATGGACAAAATCCGCTATATTACAGGGTATATACGACCAGGATGAGACGACGTGATCGTTCACGATCTCCTCTGAGACGTGACAATACGAGAGGAGAACAAGATTTTCCAGGAGACCCAGCTATGCCTCCGGCTGACGCATTGCCCGAAGACCACCCTGTGAGTGACATTTATCGACGCCATTGGAACACGATACGCCGTTGTTTCCACCGTCATCGGCCCATACTGGACTTGTATAATTTTCGACTACAGGACCTTACATATCTTTCTACCTATGCCGAGAACATTTTTACAGACCAAGTTTCAGTTTTCAAGTTGAATATGACATTCGGGTACATCTTGCGTCACAAATAAACGGGCCAGTTACGGTATTTCTATCCCAGCAATAATACCTATGTGTTTGACCAGCCGTTCACCATCACCAATCGTGCGTCACTGAAACCACTCCTCGAGCGACTCACTACGTTGGATCCGTTGGAATGGGCCCGGTTGCAACGTCCCAACACCAAATGAACTGTAGAAATGGTCACCAACGTGACATTTTTCGTGACCAAATTGAGAGATCTTCCCATCGTCGCTCCTGTCATTCTTCCGCCTTGGCCGCTCCATCGAAAAGGCATGTATGCGTTAACGGGAGGCGCAAAAGGACCCTACAAAGATCAGAAATGTCCGTTTCGGTGTTTGGCCGTTCATTCGAACGAGTGTGATCCCCAGGCTTGTGATAGAGTGGCAAATATCTATTGGAAACAGTATCTAGAGGAACAAGACATAAACCCGCAGCAGTTCCGTGGAGTCCCCTTTAAGTATTTGGATGTCGTGGAATCACTGTTCAACGTCAACATCTTTATGTACCATTTACTACGGGAAGAAGAGGAGGACGGTGACTGAATTGGTTCATCGCTCAACAGAACGTGATGCCTCTACGATGAAAGTCAATATCGTCGACGACGGTGTGTTGGATCATTTTCCCCTGATCCACGATATGAGCCTGTACACCCAGTCCTACAGTTGTGCCCAATGCCATCGGTGTTCAAAGAATCGTCCAAATTACATCGGCACGAGAAAATTTGTGACAACACTGTGAAACGGAAATTTCCTGGTGGTGTGTATCATAACACGCCTACTATTTTCGAAGAGCTGGCTGATGAAGTGATTGTCATACCGGAATAGCATCGTTATTTTCCTTACCGGGCTTTTTACGATTTCGAGGCCATTTTGGAACCGATGGAAGCGGCCTCAGCGAAAACACAGTGGACACAGCGCCATATTCCCCTGAGTGTCAGCATTTCCAGCAACGTGCCCGGCTATGACGTTGCACCCGTCTGTTTCGTGTCGTCGGGAGACTCCCAAGACTTGATTACGCGTATGATGGTGTATTTAGAGGAAGTCAGTGCGACCAATACAGAATTATTGGTGTCCAAGTTTCAGGACGTACTGGACCAAATCGACGATCGGATGCCTACACCGGGTGTGTCGTTCAGTGATGATAAGTCAGACATGGAGATGGAGCATAGTGGGCAAATACTTGACAGAGAGGAGACGGAGATGGAGCATAGTGGGCAAATATTTGACAGACAGGAGACGGAGATGGAACATAGTGGGCAAATATTTGACAGAGAGGAGACGGAGATGGAGCACAGTGGGCAAATATTTGACAGAGAGGAGATGGAGATGGAGCACAGTGGGCAGGACATTAAACTGCAGGATGTTCCTTTACCTAAGCCCTACGCGGAGAAATTGAAAACCCGCTTCCTACAATACCTAGGCCAGTTACCTGTGCTCGGCTTCAATTCGGGGCGATACGATCACAACATGGTGAAGGAATTTCTCTACCTTTACTTGGCCCAGTCCAATTCCATCAAGTCCGTCATCAAAAAGATCAATAACCACATGGCCGTGACCACCACATCACTCCATTTCCTGGATGTACGCAACTACTTAGCTCTCAATTAAAGCTATGATCTGTGGGTGAAGGCCTATGACTGTGCACAAACCAAAGGGAAGTTCCCTTACACCTATATGTCGACACTCGACCGCTTGGAGGAAACACAGTTACCACCCCGGGACGCTTTCTTCGACGATCTGAAGCTAGTGCGGAAGAAACGTACCGGGAACTACAGCAGGTATGGAACGACCAACACATGCAGGCCTTGCGAGATTTCCTGGTGTGGTATAACAACTTAGATGTGGTTCCATTCCTCGAAACGGCCGAGAAAATGGCCCAGCTCTTTCGTCGTGAGATGTACGTCGACATATTCAAGGAGTGTTTGAGTTTACTGGGTCTTGCGCTTCGCTATATCTTTCAAGATTGTCCTACTTACTTCTCGCTGATACAACAAAAAGATGAGGACATGTATGATTGTTTAAAGCAGAACATCGTCGGCGAGCCCAGCCTTATTTTTCATCCCTGCCAATGCGCTGTATCGGTAGTCTCTCGACCAACCCATGCCAAGTGGTCATTATACGCGCTGGTTGGCGGAAGGCCAGTATTTTCTGCCTCAACGTACGCCGTGCAAACACCTCGCTGACCGGTGGTTGGACTGGGGAGCCTATCGATGGGGAATTTCAATATGACATCAAACCAACGCCACAGACAAGCGCATAGGAGATAGCCGACTCCCCGTCGATGGGTTTGCCCTTGTACATGGAACACCGACCGTATTCCAATTTTACGGCTGCTACTGGCACGGCCACCAATGTCATTTCAGCGCTGGACGTTTCAATGAACGACGTGGCAAATCGGCAGAAAAACTACGGGCAGAAGTGGTGGAGAACGGAGACTACGTCAAAGAGTTGGGGTACCAGCTCATCGAGCTATGGGAATGTGAATTTCACGCCATGAGTCGGAACCACCCACACTTACGCGACGTCCTTCAAGCACGCGAATACCCCCTCAGTCACCGGCGACTCCTGACCCTGCCACAGATTTTCGACGCCGTTCCTTCCAGGCATCTCTACGGGTTTGTAGAATGCGACCTGCATGTTCCCGACAATCTCAAGCCACTATTTGCCCAGTGCCCGCCTATTTTCAAGAACACGCTGGTGAGTCGGGACGACTTTGAAGACACCATGGGCGCCTATGCAGAGGAACAAGAAGTACTTCAACAACCTCGTCGGATGTTGGTTGGGAGCATGTGGGGAGAGAAAATCTTGCTGGGTTTCGGTCCGTCGACGTCATCGATGACGATACGTATGAAGTCACTTCAGCCAAACAGATCACGCGTCACAACTTACCGCTTCAAATTGGATGTGTGGTATACCAGGTGGCCAAGCTGAGGATGCTACAATTTTTATATGATTTCATGGGTGTGTATTTCGACTCATCAAACTGGTAATTGATGGAGATGGACACGGACTCTGTCTATATGGCAGTCTCTAATGCGGATTGGGAGTCACTCGTCAAACCGAAGGTACGAGCCCAGTATAAGGCGGAACGGGACCAGTGGCTACCGAGAAAAGATCATTACCAGTACGACAAGCGGACTCCGGGCCTATTCAAGTTAGAGTGAAGTGGAGATGCTATGATCGCCCTGTTGTCCAAGACGTACTATTGTTACGGTGGAGACGGAAACAACAAGTTCAGTTGCAAAGGGGTCAACCGGCGCGACCCGGCCATTAACAAAGCCCTCTACCTGGACGTGCTCCAAAGACAGGCCAGTGCGAGTGGCACTACCATAGGTTTCCGAGTCGTCGACCACCAGATGCGGACGTACATTCAGCAACGGGATGCCTTCACTTTTTTCTACCCGAAAAAGAAAGTCCTTCCCGATGGAGTCAGTACGACGTACCTGGACTTGTAAATACTACATTATATTGTCTTTGACGTCAGTGGACTATACTCGGACTTGAGAATTCGTGAACTCTATGAATAATGTACATAGATATTTGGACTCTAACTCGAATTACTCTCTCTATATATAAATTTATATACATTACACCATGAATTTGTCGAATTGTGAACTATACTTCATTCTTATGAATAACTACTCTATATATCTTACGTCAGTTCGATGATTTGGACTGTGAACAGTTATATACTCCACTGTGACTTCTCTCTATATACATACGTGTTCACCTTAATTCTTGTTTGCACCAGTCTTATATACTTGTTCACCTTACATACTTGTATATACATTCTTGTTCAAGTTACTTGTTCACTTTAATAAATATTCAAACTCCACTTGGGTTTCCATGAAGTTCTTTATTGAACAAAAACACCGCAAGGGAAAAAAAATCGTACTAACCATGCTCCGGGCAGGTGATATGCATATGGTGGCCTTAACGCCTATGTTGGTTTTCTGGGTATTGATGGATTACATCTGGCCACCACTGATTGGCTACTTTTCTCAGTCCATTCATTGACTGAATCCCCACATGTCCCACATGGGGCATTCATGCATTATGCTTACACAGAAAACACACAAGACGGGGTATTGAGATCTCATTTTTTATTCAGTGATCATCAACAACGTGAGAACAACCACATGAAAAAACTGAAGCCCAGAACAGGGGGGCTTGTACACTGAAAGAACTTAAGCCCAGAACAGGGGGCTTGTACATTGAAAGAACTTAAGCCCAGAACGGGACTTGTATATTGAAATGATCGTCGGCCCTGTCATATACGAGTACATCTCGGTCCTCGGCCTTAGGGTACTCGTCAAACATGTGGACAATCGTCTGCATGGAATGTCCCCGGCATCGATGGTACAGGCAAAACAAGCAATATTGTCCGCACACGCTACTCAAGAGTCCTTGTAACGTTTGACTGTTCCAACATCACGTCTCTGTGCCTTGATCCATGAAGTCTGTTAAATGGGGATGGAGGGGTGGTAGGCCGTACGGATCAAAGTATTCGCCCTGCTCTTCTATCAAGTACACGGTCACCCAGTGTTGACCGGGCCGATCCATCTGGTCTGCATTCAGGACGTAAGCAGCAGGATACACACGGTCTAATGGGAACACATCTCGGGCGAACACACCTTGAAAGACCGTCCGTGTCCACGGATCATTCTCCAGCACGGCGGTAATCTGCTCTGTATCCATGTTAAGTGGCACAGTCACACAAGACGTTACGGCTTTTATCGATTTGAATAATGTTGTCAAACTCAGCGTAGCAAATCACATTGATGGTTCACGGTAAAGGTGTCCCAAAATGCAGCTCCAAGCGTAAGTTGCCTTTCTTGACGAGACTCAGTTGATGATCGTTGTCTAAGGTGGGCGTGAGATCGAAACAAAACAAGGTGTACCCTTTGCCGAAATCGTCTCTACTGATCGTATTTCATCCGTCTTGATTGATTTGGCCAGTTGCTGTGAACAGGTTCAGATCTTTCCGGATGTAATTGTCCGTTCCGAAATTAGGTTGTAAGGGCCGTGCCGGTATCTGTTGTCCGTCCACATGCAGGGCCACGAAATTGATGTTGAACGCTTTTAGGTTGAACGGATTCCTCGAGATAGCTCCATTATAACTGATGTTCTCCACACAGGCTAGGGTTAAACGCTTGGGCAAATCTCCCAGGAACAAGTTTTCTTGATTGACAATCATATTCCCTTTAGGGGCGGAAAAGACCTTGGTCTGTACTCGTTGAATCGGGCACTGGGCTGGTTTTTTCTCCAAGGCTCTGATGTGTCCCAACTGTACACCTGGGCTCGATTTCACTTTGCGTACAAACAGACTGGCCTCTTGGAGGACAATGTTGTACTCGTGGTCATCACTCGGGGTCATCAAGGCAAACGCAGGCGTTGCGCGCACTAGTGTTATTTTGACAGGTACTCCATTCAAGAGGTATCGGTCCTGCATGAATAAATCCGCATGCAGACGTCCCATCATATCGACCGAGTGACTCTCTGCTGTGAAACCCATTCTCTCCGTATAGCCGTCATTATCGGGACTCGCCTCCATGTTGCCTGGGGTATCTCGGTAGAACAACGGGGCTGTCAAATACGACTTTTTAGCGTTTCGATGTAGGCTCGGTACGGGTACGCGTTCGTCGAGGCGCTCACCAGTTTATCACTGAGCGATATATCCACTTGCTTGAATAGCGAATGGATCCAGGAATTCACTGGACCTACGCGTGAAACTTCTTTGAGGACTGACCCATCTTTATTGGTGATCTTGGCTTTTACGTACAGGTACGTATGTGCTAAATCCAGGTAGGTTGTATCAGCGTTGGTGATGGTGAATTCAATGGGGCCTGTGGCTGTAATGCTGGAAAGCGGCAGATGTTCCACCCATTGCTCCTCTTCGGCACTGGTCTGAGTAGGTGGGACGGTCCATAAATCAAATTCACTGTTGGTAGAAGGACAGGACTCGGCATGGATGAAAGCCATATTTAAGAAAAGATATCCTGGGTCTTCGATGTGCGTCGTCGCTGTGTCGGTCGTCGACTGGTGCGTGGTCTCGGTGGTGCAGGTCTTTTATTCCCTACGGTGCATTGTGATTTGGCGACCAAGACGCCTCCTGCTTCTTTGGCTCGGCGTTTCAGTGCTTCTTTGCGTGCTGCACCGCCCAAGACATCACCCGCGACGTGCAGTCCACTGCGTACCGCTTGTTTGCCGATTGCTTTGACCCCACGCGGCAGGAACGTTTTGACGATGCTCCCGAGTATGTTCCCCAGCCCATGTCCTCGTTGTATGCGTGTACCCGCAAAGACCGGAAAGCTACCCCCGGTCTGTTTGGTGTGATGATCGACGTAACTGGATGTATGGCATTGATAAGGGACTTTCATTATGCAAAGTGAACCGCTCGGAGTTGACGGAAATGAAGTGTCAGCACCACTTTCCCACGCTCGAATGCAATCGGTTGACCGGTGTCGTCTCTTATATTGATGATGATGGAGCTAATATCGCTCTGACTGACCGGTAGATAAACGATGTGCCTGAAACTGTGGGTAACTTGATCTCCATACTTGCCTTTCACCGGGCAGACGCGTAGTAGCGGTACGTTGCTGTCTCCGAAAATGTGTGCATCGACCACGTCTGAGTAGAGGTACAGGCCATACATACCACCACGCATGTCCATCGTGATGTGGGCTCTCTCGCCGGTGGGGCCAGCGTACTCCTGTAGATCGAGACCCAGTATTTGCTGTAGGGTAGGACTGATTTCGACACTCACGTTGGAGCTAAGAGTGAGACAGGCCTTGTCGTTGCGTGCGTTGTAATCGAAGTCCACATGATTTTTGAAGGGAAAGGTTTTGATGGGTTTTGAAGTATTCGTGACGTCCCGTAGAGACTTATAATGCATCAGACTTCTCAGCCCACCCATGAACTCCATGGAGGTATCGTATTGGCCTTCCGGGAGGGTGAGTCGGGTTTCTTGTCCTTCGTACGTGACCTCGTACCACACTTCACCGGCTCGCACGTTGTACCACGAGTAAAGGTATTGGATATCCACGAGTCCACTTTCCCAGCGTCCAGGTAAATGCAACGGTTGCGGTAACTGGGTCACGTACTTGGCCAAGGTGTTGTCTGGAAACACCTCTGACGAACTGTTACTGGGTAGGGTGAGGTAAAACATGACGACTGAGCTTTCCTACTGCTGCTCCCGGGTTTAATACTTCTCCCAGCCCTTGGGCGCTAATTCTCGTGATGGTCGCGGTGACTTAGATATTGATGGACGTAGTTTCAAGGGGTGACGTGGTAAAAGGGGTGAAAAAGTAGATGCCCGCCGTGGTGGTGTTTTGGGAGGTCAATTCGGTTCCCACTTGGGTTCCCAATGTGGTGAGAGTCGTCGTGCGTGCACCGGTGAGTCACGCTGCATCCAGGCCCAGCGCCGGGGGTTCCCTACCAATTCCTGTGGTACATGCATGTCTTTCAAGCCTTGAGCGAAGACCTCCCATCCTCGAGGATCCGTGTGGGACCTGCGTTGACACATCAGGTCATTCACTAAATCCGCCATGTGGGTACCAGGGACCACCTGATTATGTACCAGTAGTTCGCCTTTATCATTCCAGGTCATGTTAGGATTCTGTTTCATCCGTTGTAATACCAGGCCAGCTTGTTTCTTGAACGATGCAGGCACACTCTTCAGGACTTCGTCTTCGACCCACTGTGAGGCTGTGGGTGGTACCCCTGATAATGGCGGCTGTTGGAACGGTGCTGAGGTCGGTGGTGTGTCGCGTGGTGGTGGTGGTGCTGGGGTAGTGAAGGTTTTGTATTGGTCCATGAACGTCATGTACCGCTGAAGCGTCTCACTGTACTGTTGTACTTTCTCACTGTCGCTTAACCCCGGTCGTTGTAAATTCTGACGCATCTCTTCATCGAGGATGTTTATCGCCTTCACCGTAGAGGGTACGGGGTACGGTGACTGGAGGACCATTTTTTTCGTGTGGTTCATTGTCGGCCGAAGAGTTCACCCAATACTGGACCCAACAAGGAAGCAGCCAACGGTGCTAAGATGGCCCCGAGAACGCCGCCTTTCTGTAACACCTTTTTCTTTTGTGTTTGAGAGACTCGCTTCTGGACTAGGGTTCGCAGACCTGTCTTATGCTTGGCCAACTTCGCCTTCTGGGTCGGAGTCAGTGGTACGTTGCCTTTTAAGATATTGAGTCCAATCTCACACAGACAGCACACGAGAGCAGGGTCTGCACCGCGTACAATGGTTCGAACCAACTCGGGTGGGGACGTTTTCAATACACGGAGCGTCGGAGATGCTGAGGGGTTGTCGCATCTTTAAAGGCTTCCAACGCAAACGCAGTGCGTCCAGGGTACATCTGTCTCGCCAGGTGCAGCAGTTGAGTGGTATCTCTCAGGTTTTTGAAGACCACCAGGTAGTGGGCATTTAAGCTGATGTTCCGATGTTCTTTGTTCTTATTGAAGAGATTCTGCACAATGTAGATGATACTGAGCCGTCGATGATGACTGCCTTTCTTAAAGAGTTGGGTGACCCGCGCATCCGTCTCCGCCATGAGATCATCCAAAACCACCAAAGTGTCGGGTTCCAAATCAGCCAGGTTGGGTAGGTTTTCCACGAACGTGATGTGGGGCATTGCTGCACACGCTGCCTGTCATTCTCCGTAACACCACACGACTCGGCCAATGGTAGGGGTGATCATGTTGTCGGCGTGTTGGAGGAGCTTCTGGACGAAGTAAGTTTTGCAGGAACCCGTCGGTCTTGCAATGACGCAAGTGAAGAGATGTTGCCACCGAGGGTCCATGGTTGGAGCTGTATCCGCTGTCGTGGTAACCCGCTCTTGTAAATTTGGTACGAGTGAGCTGGGATGGTGGGTACAACGTCGGTCGTGGTTGTCGATGGGCGTTCACGGTGAGGGATGAGATGCGGTGGGTTTTCACACGTAGTGGGTGTACTTGGTGTGGAGCTCGGTGTGAAGCTCGATGTAGGTGTTGACCTCAACTGTACACGGGGTGTGGTGGTGGTGACTGGGCTCGATACGAGGTTGATTGGTGCTATCTGTAGACTGGTTTGACTGCCACTCACGGCTGGAGTTCTAGGTTGGTTGAATAGAGTGCTGAGATAGGCTACGTCGTAAAATACACCTCCGTACAACACACTCAGCAGGGTTAGCAATATCACCGCAAAGCCCACTTGCGCTTTGCGCGTTTTGGGAGACGCTGTGTTCAGAGGCAGCTGCACCGTGTTGATGGTCGAACGTGGAATGAAGGATGACGGTAGTGGTGTCTGGTTTTATAGTCGTTTCACCTGGTTGGCCGCGACCCAGGAATTGAAGGAACTGGGCCAGCCTTGCCATTTGACGAAATGGAACAGTTTGCCACGTCGATGTTCGGTTTTCAAAATCTGCTCCACCGTGTAGTAGTCTTGCTTTGTTTTTACGACAGGATGTAATTCCATTTCGTAAAACATCCCTAGCAACGGTTCTGTTTGAAGATCTTCCAGTTCATAGACTCGCTGTTGTCGGGGTAGGCGCCGTTTAATCAGGAAGTGCTCATTGCTCCAGTTGGGCAAGTAACTTTGCTCGAACTTGCCCTTGACTTTACTGATCCCTACTTGAACCTTGGCCTTGAACACCTCCTTCGGTGCTCGTTGCGATTGTATGGGGTACAAGACACGCCGAACTTGGGCTTCATTGCGTTGGGTCACGGTAATGGCCCTTATAAAAATATACCATGGTGTACCATGCTGAAAGTACCATGGTACTTTGGGACATTGTACCATGGATTTACCATGCATGTACCATGGTAATACAATAGATTTACCATGGTGTACTATGCCTGTACCATGCTGTACCACACCTGTACCAGGTTGTACCATGCCTGTGCCAGGCTGTACCATGGTGTACCACGGTACTTTGGGACATAATCCATGGTACACCATGGTACATTTTTATAAGGGGGGGGGGGCTCTCTGTATACTCCGGTGATAGGCTCGATTGTAACCACTCACAAGTTTCGGGAGAACATCGATGTACCGTCTTGTATTCTTAAAGGTGAAATATTTATACATGCAGTCTTTGAATGTCCTGTTGAACCTTTCCACCACGGAAGCCTTGATCTCGTTGTAGGTGTGAAAGAAGAAGACCGGACGCTTGAGGAATTCCGTGCCTTCGTCGGTTTGCAAATACAAGGGTTTGTGCCCAGTCTTGAACATGTCCTTGAACGCCGCTATGAGATTCGCTCCCGTTTTCTTCCGGATGGGTAACACCCACGCATACTTTGACAGGAAATCGATGCACGTCAAGATATACCGATTCCCATCGTTGTGTTTGGCAAAGGCGCTCATATCGACCAAGTCCGCTTGCCATTGGGCATCTAGTCCACCCACGATGACCCGGTTACGTAGAAAATGGCGACGTGCAGCTCGATGTAAGGTATAGGTGTCTTGTTGTTTGAGCCAATCACGGACTTGGGCATGTTGTATCCCCTGGGGTTTGGCCGCTCGATAAAGAGCCGACAATGCACTATACGCAGCCGGACTGTCGGGACTGTAGTATAAGTTATCCAACACCTTCTCCCAGCGCGTCATGGTGACAAAATGATGATGAACCCGGAGAGTATCGCTTATTTATAACGAGGTCGAAGTTTCTACCACCGTTGTATATATCCTAGGTTATATCTAGCCGGATAGTCCATAGCCTCGTCCTCTGGCTCCGCTTCATTGCAAGGTTTGATAATTTGTTCATTGAGTTCAGCCAGCGCGTCCTCAATAGCACGAGACCACTCCAACTCGTCTGATGACCGCTCGTCCGGTGTAAACAGTTGGTCCACAATAGGCACCACTTTCTCCAAGGCCGTCCACAGATCGGGGCCTAGGGTGAAGCTTTGCGTAGGATCGTGGTAACGCTCCAGACGTGCAAAGAAGGGTCCACGATGTACGTAGTTGGCGTTCTCGATGTGAATGAGGTTTCCCTCGAGCTCATCGCTCAACACCCGTTTACATTTGGTCCATCCATCACGGTGTAGCCGTATTCGATGTGAACTCCGGAGCCGACCACCTGGCATCCCGGTCTTCCACGATGGTGACTTTATCTTCATAGACGTGCAAGGGGCAGGATGGCTCGTAAGACTGGTGACATGGTTGTCCCAATGACGAACGGTGAATGACGCACACGCTGACTGTCTCTCGTATTTATGATGAGGTCCCACTGTCAATGCCACAGCGCCAGGGTCAATAGGGCACAGATCATTACTAGGCCAACGAGGTTCCGGCGTGAGCGCTTGTAGTCCATATCCCGAGCATCAAGGATGGCTGTCATAGTCCAGTAGTCGTGAGTGATAGCACACCTCTCCATCAAGTGCACTCTGTCGAGGACCGCTTCTGTGAACCCTTTCAGGATCTGGCGTCGCCCCTCGTTGTCGTCGCCATCTGCAAACATCGACCGAACCAATGCTCGGTATCCCGTGAGTGAATTAACCACGGTGGCATGCTGTAAAATGCGAGTCGCATAGGAATGGGTCTCCGTCATGGCTGTGCAACAGTAGGAATGGAAGTGTGGGCGCAGAGAGACGTGTTTTACAGACCATGTCACTTTTATACACCTACATATAAGTACCCGGATGTTCCACAGTCCCCGGATGGACACGCGGACGTCAAGTACCCGGATGTAATAGTACCCGGATGGAGGTCAGCGAATGTAGGTACCCCAAGTCCCCGACGTCAAGAACGCGGATGTAGGTCAAAGGTCACTACATGCATTGCAGAACTGCACAGCACAGAACAAGTCAGTACATGCCTTGATCACGTGATCGCCACGTGACCACCCCGGTTCAAGTACCCGGATGTAATAGTACCCGGATGTAGGTCAGCGAATGTAGGTACCCTAAGTCCCCGACGTCAAGAACCCGGATGTAGGTCAAAGGTCACTACATGGTTTGCAGAACTGCACAGCCCAGTACAATTCTGTACATGCCTTGATCACGTGATAGCCACGTGACAACCCCTAGCCCAGAACAAGTCAGTACATGCCTTGATCACGTGACAATCCCCTTAAATTTTACCCGCGGGAACAAATAAGTAGGTCAAATTGGCTTTAAAAGCTTGTCCGAATGAGATCTTGAGTTTCGCTCCACTAGTCTTCCTTAAATTTTACGGGTGTGGTGTCCATGTTGTCCGAAAAAAGCCTACAGATTTTGGGGTTAATCAGGAAAAGTTGAATGTCAAAGTACACGAAGAATTCCACTTCAAGGAGTAAAGTTTGAAGCCTCTCTTGCATTATTATATTCCATGGTTTTTAGGAGTACTAACAAGTCGCACTTAGAGATATGTTGATATGCTCTTGGTGTTACGTTTATGAAGTGAAAAAAAAAATTCACTCAACTCTTATATCGCGTCTCGCTCATAGTCAAAAGTAACGTAAACAGCTTTTTCGTACACGTCGCTTTTCAATGTGAGCGTTTACAGTATAAATGTTGGGTGTTTTTCAGTACGACACAACTTTTTTATGCAGAATTGAATATATTTGGCTACACTGACGTAACAGCTGGATAACCTCTTCCTAAATGTAAGCGTTACTACTCCTTCTTGTAGGTAAAAATACACTATTGATTTGTCCCCTCACGTCCCAGGTTAAAAGGTTCAGTTCGCCCCTGAAAAACTGACCTTCTCGTACTTTAGTCCGGAACTACATACTGATGTTGTTGATTACCACTCCTCCCACTTCACGTGACATGTACCAAACCACACTTCAAATCAAACGATTTTTGAGAACGCAAAAAATTGTGACATACTAAGTAAGCGGAACACAATAAAAGTTAGCTATGATATTATCCAACAATGACATAACTGATCATTTAATGCGGGATCTTTGGCGAAAGTGACGTCATTTACTGTATTTTAACCAGAAGGAAGGAAAAATTTTAAACACTTGACACCACAGATAGGGTAATATCTGAAGCAGTACTGAGGGTAATATTATAGCCAAGCTTCAAAAAATAAATATTTTGCAGCTAGTTCTGTAAACCTACAGTAGTTTTATCTGTATTTAGAGCTGAAAAATGATTAGTCCAGGATGGAAGGTCAAAATTATTCTGATTGGCTGGAGTATCTTCAGTAAGAAACCTGATAAGTTTCCAATATTCCGAGGGGTTTTTAGTTGAAAGGTTGTCCAGCTGTTCAAGAATTTAACTCCTATATTTTTTCTCTTTATATTTGGTAAGTCGTTTATACGCTTTTTTGTGACGATAATATTCTGTAATATATGCTTTATTATATGGATTATTTTTGCATTTATTAAGAGATTTGAACATTATATTTTTCAATGTAGTGCAATCAGCGTCATACCACTGCTTTTTAGTTTTCTTTTTCTTTGGTGATGTGCATATCAATCTAAGTGATTGGTTAAAAGCTGTAGTCAACAGATCATGGAAGTCAGAGGCTGCCAAGTTTGCACCATCTGCTCCTACCTGGTAAGATTTCATGATAAAGTTATTACTCAGGGACGTACTTTCAAGAGAAATTTTAGCCTGCGAATCTAAGTAAAATTGTTGACTGGTCGGGAGATTGATTGCAAATTCAGCGTAAAATTATCTCGGACTGATTTCTTTGTTCATGTTCATCTGTTTCATATAATTAGAGCAAATTGCTGAGCATAATGTCCCTCCGGGCCGGGGGGCCCTTGGTGGACGAGTGGTCTGGTGCTTCATGCCAGGACCGCAGCTCACACCGCTGAGCCGGCACGAGATCGAGCCCACTGTCCATGTGTGAAAGCTTGTCAGTTACTTGCCGAAGGGCGGTGGTTCTCTCCGGGTACTCCGGCTTCCTTCACCAACCAAACTGACTGTCACCATATGAGTGAAACAAACTTGAGTGTGACATTAAGCCAAATTCCCTCCCTCCCTCCCTCCGGGCCGACCGAACTCACGAGCTTGTGTAGGGGGAGGAGGGTGTTATTTTTAGTAATTACACTACTGTGATATCTGGCATTATCCCTCATAGCATCCTCTAACAGGGAGAATGAAAATTAACTGCAAAATCACGATCCCCGTGCATTTAAAACAACATTTCTCAGATAGAATACACAAACTTTGGAAAAACATCTATTTCGGGTTTATCGTCTCGGATTCCCCTATAGGGTCTCACATGTACAGAATTCACGAGTTGCTCAGCATGTTCATCCGTACTAAATTAAATTTTGTTGCCAAACATTGATGATTGAATAAAATATGAATCAGCATTGTATGCACATTGTAGGTAAAAATACATTATTGATTTGTCCCATTACGTCCAAGGTTAAACAGGTTCAGTTCGCTCCTGGAAAACTGACCTTCTCGTACTTTAGTCCGGAAATATATACTGATGTTGTTGATTACCACTCCTTCTGCTTAACGTGAAATGTATCAAACCACACTCCAAACCAAATTATTTTTGAGAACGCAAACTGGTTTCTGAGACGAGAACTTTTCGTCCGTCTGAGCTGGTCACACGGGTATTGTCCTTTTCAGAACACAGGTTCGCAACTGTCACAATTTTTTCAAGAATAAGTTGAGTCTTACTAAGTAAGCGGAACACAATAAAAGTTAGCTGTGATATCGCCCAATAATAACACAACTGAGCACTATCGACCTTTGACGGAAGTGACGCCATTTACTGTATTTTAACATAAACGACCACTTCCCTCGACACTGATCCAGAAATGACTATTCTAGTCTTACTCTATTTTTATTGCCGTTTATGGGAGAAATAACCGAACTCGTGGCGATTGAACAGGCAATTTTTTACAGTTATTTAAAAATGAACAAACTGAGTAGCTAGCAGGTCCCCCGCCAAAAAGCTAGTCTGGAAATGGGCTTCTCACACACACGGGATATAATCACCATATATATTTTGTGTGATGGTAAATTGTTGCTAGGAGTGTGTTGTTGATGTGAAGGAGATATAATTGTGAAGGACAATGTTGCAAATTGTCTATGGAAGAAAGGGGACAGGGTGATCGAGAAAGATCATCCGGTGGCATAGTTGTACCGAAAAATGAGTGACTTTCTTCTGAGATCCCAGCCATCTGCTCAGTTTGAAGTTAATCGGTTGAATTGTTCTTGAGATATCTCGTTAACAATATAGTCGACGGCGGCCATCTTGGTTAACGCAGTTTGGTGAAAAACAATTCCCGCCATCTTCTTACTGATGTGAAGTCACTCCCCAGATTTGAAGTCGACCGGTTGAATTGTTCTCGAGATATCGAGTTCATAACATTTTGGAGATGGATGGAATCTAAGATGGCTGACTGCGGCCATCTTGGTTAACGCCGTTTGGTGAAAATCAATTCCAGTCATCTTCTTATTGATGTGAAGTCACCCCCCAAATTTGAAGTCGATCGGTTGAATTGTTCTCGAGATATCGTGTTTACAACATTTTGGGGATGGATGAAATCTAAGATCCCAAGTTTGAAGTAAATCGGCTGAATTGTTCTTGAGATATCTCGTTAACAATATAGTCGACGCCGGCCATCTTGGTTAACGCAGTTTGGTGAAAAACAATTCCAGTCATCTTACTGATGTGAAGTCACTCCCCAGATTTGAAGTCGATCGGTTGAATTGTTCTCGATATATCGTGTTCATAACATTTTGGAGATGGATGTAATCTAAGATGGCTGCCGGCGGCCATCTTGGTTAACGCAGTTTGGTGAAAATCAATTCCAGTCATCTTTTTATTGATGTGAAGTCACTCCCCAGATTTGAAATCGATCGGTTGATTTGTTCTCGAGATATCGTGTTCATAACATTTTGGAGATGGATGGAATCTAAGATGGCTGACGGCGGCCATCTTGGTTAACGCAGTTTGGTGAAAAACAATCCCAGCCATTTTCTCACTGATGTCAAGTCACCCCCCAAGTTTGAAGTCAATCGGTTGAACTGTTCTCGAGATATCGCGTTCACAATGTTTTTGGGATGGCTGAAATCTAAGATGGCCGACGGCGGCCATCTTGGATAACGCAGTGTGGTGAAAAACAATCCCAGCCATCTTCTCACTCATGTCAAGTCACCCCCCAAGTTTGAAGTTGATGAATTGAATCGTTCTCGAGATATCGCGTTCACAAAATGGTTGGGACGGACGGACGGACAGAAGGACGGACGGTATGACGGACGGAAGGACGGACGGACGGAAGGACGGACGGACGGACGAGTAGCATTTCCAAGTCCCCCTCCCACTTACGTGGCGGGGGACAACAACAATTCCTCACAACTCACACGTATTTACATCAGCTTGAAATCAAGAGAGAGAGAGAGACTTCAAAGATATTTAGCGTCGAGTGTACAGATAATTTGTATATTTATAAAGACTGTTCTTGAGTCGCATCTGTTTCCTGTAGCTTCCGATCACCTTTATAAAGAAGTGGTCAGAAGAGCCGCAAAGCTTATCACATCGAATATGAAGGAATGAAAAATCTCAATTTCTGTGCCTTTTTATTTCCCCACTGGTAAGTTTCATTTGTTTTTGGATAAAACTGAAAGAACTTCTAGCCAATTCACGAATATTCCGTTAAACTTGACGAGGGCATAAACAGAAATTTGGAAGCATTTCTCAGATGAAAGGCAAAATGATTCACAAGATACTAGTTGGATACACATGAACGGAAAGAAAGAGAAGGGGGGAAAAAGCAGGAACGGGCTGATACGCTAAATACACATGGTCCCTGCTCGATGATTTAATTTTCTTTTTTTTAGATTTTCGTTAGATATTATTCCAACAATATTTTTCATGTTTAACATGGCTGTCTTATCGATCACCTTTGGTCAATCACAGAAGAGATTGAGTCATTCATACATGCGGTAATTTTTCCGAAAGAATCAATATGTAAACATCTAAACTTTAATATTTAAACTGTGGGTATATGGCAAATAAAATGAGCAGCATGTATGTAGGCATACGACAGAGGAACGGCATAAGTAGATAGAAAAGGGTGGTCCTGGTCAAGGAGCAGGAGCAGTCGGTCAGCATGACGTCATATGTAGGATGAGATCCCGTCGTAAGTAAGTATCTAGGTCGAGATGACCTTCGCAACTAGGTTATTGGGTCGAGATGGCGTCATATGTAGGTTGAGTTGACGTAGTATTTAAGAAATAATGTTTTCATAGGCATGCTGAATCGTTATTTTACGCACGGGTAGTGTGGGAAAGTTTATATTTTAGGGCAAGGGCGAAGCCCGCGCCCTAATATTTATAAAGTTTCCCACACTAACCGTGCGTAAAATAACGATTTAGCACGCCTATGAAAACATTATTTTTATTCCATTGCCCTACTCAAATTGATTATCAACAAGATTACAATGCAAGATTGGCAAAATATAATAAACCTTAACAACTTTTCTTCCCTTTGTTGAAATATGCGTTTCGCCTCAGTTGACAGCGTGCCATTATCAATGGATAAGTTTATGTTGTCTCTCAGAACGGGGCGCAGTCTTTCTGCCACCTGAGGCTGTGTGAAACATACATGCAAACAATTGCATTCTCAATCAATTTCACGATGGAACCAACAGTTAAACTTGAGGCAGAAATTTACGTCTTTAATAAATATTAATTTACAGCTTTTTCTCAACATGAAAAATGTTGTCAGTATTTATTTAACTAGGAAGGAAATTTATGTTCACGGTGCTATTGGAAACATTGGCATTTTGGAAAAACCGTCAATATGTGACGACTGTGGCACAGATGTGAAATTACAAACATTTGATGTCAAGCTACTGTTACATAACGTGGTCACACTTGTTGTAGATGTCTTAGAGCCGGCAGTTTGCAATAATTCACTCATTTGCCGCATAGCTTGTGACACTGGCTTCATTTCCGTGGCCTGTAGCCGACATCACATCAATGAAAGACACACCGGCCTCATGAAGAACCGTGGCAGTTGTTCATCTCAAACAATGGTCGGTGTAACGGCGACTCAAGTTTGCATCTTAATACCGGTATTTTTAGAAGCTTATTTTTTGTTAGATCTAAACGTTTTGTTCTTTAGATGTACTTATTTATAAGACTTGATTAATAATATAAAACGAATTTAATACCTTTAAATATCCGTATTCCCCATCTCGTTTGCCTGTCGGTCCATGGTTCATTTCGTCTGTTCAGATCTCTTAATTTCTCATCGTCAGCGGAAGAAAATCTACCGTTGTTCAGCTGATCACACTCGTGATGTGTCTCATTTAAAACAAAAAGAAGAGACACTCATATGTCCCAATTGGTTTGTAAATATCTACTATTATACATGTTCTACCTTCAAAATAAACTGAAGTTCCTTCTTGCAGGGTATCCATTATGTTTGTTTATTCGATTGTATAGACAGACGAGACTTTGTCCTGCCATTCATCACCAGCCCTGTGAAATGGATTCTCCCGAGTGAACACCTGTGCGTGTCAAGATCACGGGTGTCGATTTCACACGTCACAAACTTTTTAACAGTGCTAAATCATCTAATAATTGCACGGTTAGCAGTGTGTAATAAGTGTAAGTGTTATAGAATTGACTTTATAGGTCGAGATGACGTCATAAATTAGTTTCTAGGTCGGAAATTTCCCTTGAATAGGTTGGTGTAATATGTAGGTTGATCTTTAAATTTATTGGTCGAAATGACATCTTAAATAAGTTTGTAGGTTACCATGAATAGGTCGATATGATGTCAAAACTACCGCGATCCATCGCACTTACCGATCAACCCGGATTTGCGGTTGACCTGCCTATAGCCCGCTGCCGAGTTCTAGGTCGTGCTATATATAGAACGTTATAACTCGATGACACCTGTACCCGTGGACACGCGTGGTCACGTTCGTGGTGTTCACGAGTGCCTATCTTATCTTAGGGTTGATATTACATTTTGATGTTATAAATATGCGATCGATATATTTTCCGTTCATTCCGATGACGGACATCGAGCGGAATGGATCAATACCAGAGAAAGCTCATCATACTTAGTTCTTTCTATAGTAGCTATTCTGCTCTTAACCATACCACTATTTGTGGTTACGACGGTACGATCTTCGTGTCCTTCCTGTGCATACCGAACTACGAAGGACGCACCATATGTCTACGAAAAATCATCGGGCATAGGTGATATGTTTGAGCCCAACTTGGAACAGCCATGAATCATTGGACTTGTAGATCATGAGACTGTGCTCACTGTAGAAAAGGGCACAGAAGTATCTATTCATGTCTGTGTGAGCAACACTACAGCAAATGACCTGAGTTTGAAGAACGGCTGTGTGCTAGGGACCCTGCATGAGGTATGGTTTGTTATCTCAGTAAACAGATAACCCTCTGCCCCTGTCACTAAAGGCCCAGTAAACCAATCCATGAACACTGATGAACCACCAGACAAGTGGCACTCATCAGTAGATCTAATTGAAAGTGGATTAACTTTAGAACAGAAACAACAAGTGATTCAAATGTTGTATGAAATGCCTCTTCATGGAATGACTCGAATATTGGTTGTGTGTCCGATTTACAATTAGACATTACCCTAATGGACAATACACCTGTTCAACAAAATTATGTGTCTGTACCACATCCTCTGAACCAACAGATGAAGGACTATCTGATAGATTGGATCAAGAGGCAGCGGATCCGCAAGAGCAATTCTTCATACTCCAGACCTATGGTATGTGTTCGCAAAAAGGATGAGTCGCTAAGACTATGTATAGACTATAGAAAAGTTGACCAGAAGTCAGCATCAAACAGACAACGCATTCCTCGCATTCAAGATGCATTGAACAGTTGGCGGCAATCCTGGTTTTCGCTCCTTGACCAGGGATGAGCATACCATCAAAGCTTTGTCAAGGAACATTGTGGGCACCTAACCGCCTTCATCAGCCCCTTTGGTCTCTAGGAATGGAATCACATTCCATTTGGTTCGTCTGGAGCGCCTGGAATATTTCATGGAGGGGGACTTGCTGATTTGAAAGACACTATCTGTACCCCCAACCTCGATGACATGTTGATCTTCAGTGACTTCTAGTCACACCTTCAGCATACGAGACAAGTACTACAATGCTTACAACAGAAAGTTATTAAGCTAAAGCAAACGAAGTGCGAACTCTTTCGGCGACAAATCCGTTAACTGGGACACTTGGTATCCAAGGATGGGTACAAGATGGATCCTGCAGAGAAAGAACCTGTATTGAAGCTGAAAAAGAAGAAGTCGTCAACAGTTGGTGAGTTGAGGCAGATACTCGGTCGTATGGGCTACTACAGAAAATACCTAACTGACTTCTTTCGTCGTGCCAAAATTCTGTACGATCTTCTAAAAAAGAGGGAAGAACTTGGTTGCAAGAGACAAAAGAAAACCAATAGTAACCAAGCAGATTGCAGACAAAACATAGGCTGGGCTGGGAAACACGACAAGTTCTTGTCCGAGTTGATTGATGATCTCCTGTCTGAGCATGTAATGATTTTCTCAGATTTCGGCAAGAAGTTTATTCTTCATGTTGATGGTTGCAGTACACTATTACCCACAGGAAAATGGCAAATTGTCGGTCATTGCATACGGGTCAAGAACGCTCACACCTGCAGAGAAGAAATATCATCTCCATTCGGGGAAGCTTGAGATTCTGGCTCTCAAGTGGGCGGTTGGCGAACGCTTTAGAGACTATACTATGCTCCTGGATTCACCGTTTTCAGTGATAACAACTCACTGACTTACATTTTAACCTGAGTTTGGCATTAAGTACAGACCGGGGAAAAAATATTGATGCGGATACCCTATCCCGACTACCGCTTGACATAGCCGAGCCACAACTGAGTTCTCAGAATCGATGACCCCAGAAGTCTTACAGGCGAATATTGACTCGGTGAAGTCAATTGTAACTACAGAACCTGTCCTGATAGCGTAAGTTTCCGATGACCCATCGATCCTTGACAACGTGGAGATGTCTAGTAAGTCATCACTCCCGACGGTTACAGTTCAAGATATTGTCAAGGCCAGAAAGAGGATCGAGAGATCAGCCAAGTTCTTCCCTTGGATTGGCACTGGCAGACGACCACGAAAAAGGTTTAATTACAGACGTTAAAATGATCCCTATGGAGCCTCAAAATCACCTGAAATCGAGGGTCAAGAAGATGGGCATTTCCGTCATAATAGACCCCGTGTATACAGGGGATGATGATCACAACATCGATTATGGTATTCTTATTCATGGCGGCCCATTTTCTCAAGTTAATGAAAGTCCAATATGGCGCAAAGGTAATAATAAGTGCGCTATGGAGATGTTCGAGTTACCAACAGGGAAATGTATTTGTCATCGGTATAGCGTTGAGGGAAGGGAGACGCTATGAATCTTAGCTAATGTAGCCAATCTGTCGGGTCACTCAGTATGCTGTTGTATTTAGCATGTTCTGATTCTGTTGAACGAAATGAGAGGGTTTATACTAGGATTAGTGAGGCAAATTAGTTAGAGTAAGAGTGGTGATAAAAGCAGAACATAAAACGTGAAGCGCATGTTCAGTATTTGTGCCGTCATTCAGCAAGGATGTTAAGAGGGAGATAACTGGATTTCCTCATGAAATTTAGAAACCTCGAAAAGAGTATTGCCCCCTGAATCAAGACTTCTATTTTGACGAGATCACAGCCCAGATATGTAAACTGATTGGATTAAGTGATAATTTGACAGCTAATCACCAATGTATAATAGTGATAAAATAGAAGAAGATGGATTGAAGTTTACTGTTAATCTAAATGAGATAATTATAATTTTATTAGAACAGGAGGTTGACAGAATGGTCCGAAGTCATGTTGATAATCTATTATTCCAGTGCTATTTTTGTTATTTTGGAGAGTTATCAAACCATTAGAACTGTTGATTTCATTTTGTTCAATAGATTGTGAATGAATTTCAATAACGTGATTGAATTGTTATAGGAATTACCGTTAATTCCATTAATTGTGGTAATTATAAGATTTCATATTATAATTAGTTGCAAGAATAATTCATCAATGCCAGCAGCAGGAAGACGGCAAATTCCAGCGCATTGAGGGCGAGGGTGATGCGGGGTCATGCGGAGGTGACGTCACGGATGACGTCACATCCGGCCACGTGACATCCGGGTCACGTCTGTGCTGCACCCTGTCTCCTATAGCCTGTAGGACATAGGGTACACAAAGGTGCGGATGCACCACAGATGCGTGCGCATGCGTGTGATGACGTCACATCCGAGCTCCGACTCCAAGAGCTCCGAGCTCCGACTCCAATAGCTCGGCGCTCTTGTGCGCGATGACGTCACTTCCGGCGATGTCCAGTGATGTCGTCACTTTCATCAAGGATCAGGGGCCAATGGTCAGAATATATGCATGTGATTGAATGGTTCACACTGCATAAAGGCGTTACGATATGGCGTTAAAGCGTTGAGATAAGGCGTTACGTGTTGAAATAGGGCGTTGTGGCGTTGGGGCGGACGTTAAGGCGTAAAGATAAGGCGTTCAGACGGGCGTTTACGGGCGTCACTGCATTTCGATGATTTAGTGTCAATTTCATGGAATGTCTGAAAAATCAGAGCTTCTGGGCTATTTCACCAGGTCGTTGAGGTGCTGAGCTGGGAGTTAGCGGGCATTACTGTCTATAAAAGCAAGCGTATTCCAAAAACGTGCACAATCGACGTTCACACGTCAACATGGGTTATACATGCTCTGAGTGCGAACGCATGTTCATCAGACATTATGATATGATGCGACACCAGAAGACTTTCCATCCAGACACCGAGGAGCCCACTGAGGAGGCAGATACCGAAACAGAAACTGCTGAGAGTCCATTTACTGATACTAAGAGCTTGACCTCAGATAGTCAGCCTACGTCCCAGGGAAGTGAGGAAGAACCTACCTTCTGGGATCGTATGGTGCATGAAGCTATTATTACACATGCTGCGGTAATCGAAGACGCCGGACAGAATAACTTACAACAGGCGTACATCCAAATGCGCCCCAGCATCAGGAAAACAGCCATGGCTATCTATGAACGGTATACCCTGCTGCTGCTTGAAATGAAAGACGACCCCACGCACAGGTTCGTTATGAAGATCAAGCGTCACTTGGAAGAGAATATGAGGTTACCACCCACATAGGCCCTGGAAAATGCGACCAGAATGGGGAAACAACTGTTTCAGGATATGCTGCCTGAACCTATCCTGGACTGCCCGACGACGCTTAGGCCAGGAGCGACCCTGGCCGAAAATTGAATTTTCTTAAAGGACGGCGTCTGATTGGACAAGAGCACACATGAATTGTGAACATACCCAACGCGACTCCCACAGCGTGGGTATGATGTACTGGAGGGGATTATAAAATGATTGACATGTCATCCTTGTTGTTTTTGTTCTGTCTATCTATCTACATCATGGCGTTAAAACGCAAGGGGTGAACACTCATTCACTCACTCACTCACTCATCCACCCACTCACTTGCCACCAGCCCGTTGGACGCTACCCCATGAGAGCTTCAAACTGATACCCTCCTCGACCCATTCACCACTATGGGTCCACCTCCACCCCAGAACGTCTATTCCAATGTTATTTTCCCATAATTCCCTGTTTGCGCATGCGCACAATGTTGAAAACGAACGACCCACTAGTCCAGTTGGATTGTCCGCCACGAGACCTTCACGAACACACCTCCCACGACCCAATCGGACCATTATGGGTCCGTCTAGACCCCAAAACGTTCATTCAAATACAGTTTTTCTGCTGTGCATGCACAGATATACGATATTCCCACCGTACACTCATCTAGTTAGACACTCCCCCACAAGTGCTTCAAACTGATACCTCACACGACCCAATCGGACCACTATGGGTCCACCTACACTCCAAAACGTCCACATCGATCTGCCTGCCTACTGCGCATGCGTCATCAGCACATCAGATCCCTTCTATCGTGTTCTACAGCTCGAGATGAAGAAAACAAGGGGCCACATCCCATTCCGCTAAATATCCATGAGTGGGTTCCCCATTGGGACTATCATTGTCCAGTGCGCCAGAATGTACCTACAGGGGTAAAAGCGTTCGGTGTCCGTTTTTTCACGTATATTATCGTTCTATTGGCGTTTGAAACGCGTTTCAATAGAGTTCTGAACGCGTTTTGTATTCGTTTCGTTTGCTTCTCACAGAACGCATTTGTACCTCGCAAACGCGTTTGGACATCGGTATGTTCATTTATCTTTCCTTTCGTTTCGCTTGAAACGCGTTTCACGAACGTGTTTATGAAAACGCGATTCAAAACGCGTTTTGTTGTTGTTGTTGTTGTTGTTGTTGTTAAATAAGCATTACCGTCCACACCATGGTTGCTTCGTCGGGCGAGAATACTATTTGGTCTGGGGTTTTTTTATTTGTACAATGGTTCGGCGACTGTGTGTTGATCAAAAGCTGAATGAAGTCAAGGTTAGACGAAACGCTTTTTCGGTTCGGTATCACACGCCTGACTAATGATTTTGTTTGGTACGCGAAGACAAATATTGTTTCGCTTGGTAAACGAAAAGATTTAAGCTTAGCGCAATATATAAACGAAACGAAATCGAATATTCCCATCACATCGCTAAGTTAACAAAGCGTTCCGTTAGCTAGCATTTAGAAATACCGGTAGTTTCTTTTGTATTCATTAGTTTCATTAGTTTACGGTGTAAACTAAACAAAAAGAAAATTACCGGGCACAGAACGTTTTTACCTTGTATGTTAAAGGCTATTGCCACATATATTTATTTCATAGCACATGCAAGGATTATAATAGCGGCCGGGAAAAGCCCCGACACGAGGGCTTCTCGTTTGCAAAATAAAACACAAACTTGCGCGAGTTGAATAAAAAGAGAAACGCGTTCGAAACGCGTTTATAAAACGCGTTCATAAACGCGTTTCGTTCAGAGCAAACGCGTTTGACGAGGGAAACGCGTTTTGATAAAAGAAAAATTAGGCGATATTGGAAGCGTTCCTATAATCGTTTGGAGCGCGTTTGGAACGCGAAACGAAAATAACCGGACACCGAACGCTTTTACCCCTGTAACATGTCCACCCCAGATCTGCCTGAACTTTTCAGCGAAAGTCAATCCCTAAACTCAAGACCACTCCCATCGTGTTCTACATCGCGAGACAAAGAAAACAAGATGCCACAACCCACAATAAAATCCACAGGAAGAAAATCCCATACATGCATTCCCCTTAGAATGGGGGATTTTAATATTGATCTCTTTAAAACCGACCGTCATACACCTTCAAAAGAATACTTCGATATTTTAAAGTTACACTATTTCTTTCCACAAATTACTAAACCAACGAGAGTACGACGAAATTCATCAACACTCCTTGATAATATATTTACAAATTTTCATGAAGACAATCTCCTTTCGGGTATTTTCATGACAGACATTACTGATCATTTTCCAGTTTTCCATATCATAAAAACGGAGCAGATCTTTAAGGCCCGTGACCAGACCTTACAATATCGCAGAATCACTCCCGACCAAAAAGATAGATTTACTCAAATAATAAAAGAAACTGACTGGAGTGATGTCGAATCTGATAACAGAGACCCTAGTAAAGCGCTTGACAAATTCCTGACTTTATTCAACCCTATTTATAATGATTGTTTCTCTTTATCAACGTCTAAAATTAAAAATAAAAAAATTATTAAACCTTGGATCACATACGGTATATTAAACTCGATATATGAAAAGAATAGACAATATCGACTCTACCTCCTCACTCATGATGAAAATATTCATCTCGAATACAGAGCATATAGAAATAAACTTAACCATATTCTACGATTGGCTAAGAAACAATATTTTGAATATAAATTGAATGAGAGTAATCAAGATATAAGAGGAACTTGGAAAATTTTAAACCAACTCATGAATAGAAGCAAGGCCACAAGAACACCTGAGTATTTTAGAGTGAACAGTGAGAATATATCGGACAATCAGGTTATCGCCAACAAGTTTAATGAATATTTTAGCTCAGTGGCACCCAATCTTGATTCTGAAATCCCAAGCACTCCTTCCAATTTTAAAGATTACCTTGGCACACCTGTCCCTGGCAATTTCTTATTCACACCGGTAATTCTGGATGAGGTGAAGATAACGATAATGAACCTGAAGACCGCTGCACCTGGTATAGATGATATACGGACGTCCTTGGTTAAACTGGTATCTGATTACATTTCTGCTCCGCTTGCCTATATAATTAATCTTTCATTCTCTTCTGGGATAGTCCCAAAGCCCTTCAAAAATGCTAAAGTTACACCAATTTTCAAAGCCGATGATCCGTCTGTATTATCAAATTATAGACCAATATCTGTCTTACCATGTTTAGGTAAAATTCTCGAAAAAATTGCGGCTACGAAAATATCAGACTTTTTGGAATCCAATACAATTCTTTCCAAAGATCAGTTTGGCTTTAGGCCCAATCACTCGACATCTCTAGCAGCAACTACACTATATGACACACTCGTTTCAGCAAAAGAATCCAAACTTTATAGCATAGTTTCCTTCTTGGATCTGTCTAAGGCTTTCGACACTGTGAATCACAATATATTACCCTCTAAACTCGACCACTACGGTTTTCGAGGACTGGCTAATACTTGGCTTAAAAGTTATCTGTCTGACAGATCCCAATGTGTTATATATAACGGCGCCTACTCTGAACCGTCTCAAATCTTATATGGTGTGTCCCCCAAGGATCAATATTGGGCCCAATTCTTTTTCTTCTCTATATCAATGATATAAGCAATGTTACTAATCTTCTGAAAATTATCTTATTTGCTGACGATACCAGTGTAGTATATTCTTCCGAAAAAATAATCGAGGTCTTCGATATCATGTCACAAGAATTAGAAAGACTCTCGACTTGGTTTTCCTGTAACCGACTCTCACTGAATATCAAAAAAACGAAATATATGTTAATCAAGCCTAATAACTCTAAACCTCCAGCTAATCCATATCACTTACTTATATCTGTCAATGAAATACAACTCGTAAATCAATTCAAATTTCTGGGTATTTTTCTTAATGATCAACTAAACTGGAAGACTCATATACACTATATTGGTAATAAAGTGTCCAGAAACTTAGGGATAATAAACCACATAAAACGTGCTTTGAATAAAAAAACACTGTACATTTTATATTATTCAATGATCTTGCCCTATTTTAATTACTGTAATGTTCTATGGGGAAATACCTACATTACTCACCTACAGCCATTGATAACTCTCCAAAAACGTGCGCTTAGAGTGATAACATTATCTAGAAAGCTAGACCACACTTCGCCTCTGTTTACTGATTTAAAAATTTTACAGCTACAGAAATTAAATCTTTACTCATGCCTTATTATGACTCACAAATTTTTTCACCATCCCGAAATACTGCCACAAATTTTCCAGTCCTATTTTACTAAGCAATCTAGTATTCATTATTATCGGACTAGGGGAAACCTGCTTAACCTATACAGACCCATCTATCGATCCAATTTATCATTTTACACCCTCAAAGTTACAGGACCTCGAGAGTGGAACAAACTGCCCCCATCAATGAAAGGCATTCAATCAACATCCCTTTTCAAATCAAAACTCAAATCCTATTTCATTACGAACTGATGTATTGTAACAACTGGTCCATTTCTCTCAGTGCGTGAAATCTTTTATTCTTCAGCCATATGTTTTTCTCATATTTCTACCGATGTCATTTAAGACGTTATTGGGATAGAACAAGCCCTTTTGGGTTTTATTCCCGCCAAATTGTATTTTCAGGCTAATTATAACTCACATATATTTTTAAAAAACAACTCAGCATTTCAGCCATTGGTATCCATTACTTTGATGTATATTTTGGTGAATAAATTTCAATTCAATTCAATTCAATTCAATTAGATTGAAATTGGAAGTCACTCGAGTCTTGTGTAGGGGAAGATAACTCTGTCATGATCAGCCAGTGAATTATATTTACCATCTTATGTATACTATTCACATAAAACCAGACATTTCATTGGATGGATCACACTTTATTAAACTGATAAAGGTACACGATAAAAGAGAAAAGTGAATGTCATGTAAAAATAATGGAAATTAAATATAAATGCAAACATGGTAGACTTTCATCGAAAGTTGTAAAAATGAAATGCAATATTGTTAACTACCAGTATAACAAAAGTGAATATATTAGTGAAGATATCAGAATATCGAGTCAGAATCTAGACGTAGCAAGATGGTCCAGTATATTGTCGCTTTGAGAACGACATTATTATAATAAATTTGCTGCGCAAGTGCTTTACGAGCCTAATATATTGTAGTTTAATAACCGATATTTTATTGTTCAAAAATCGGTTCGCTGTCGCATTCCTGTGTTGGTGAATAAACCTGTAAACTGAAAGTCGTCTCCTAGGTTTTCAGACACCAGCTGCCTTGATCAGTCCACGTGGGTAATACTAGCGGAACATAGTAAGTCGCTCAACTTAGGTGTGAAAATAGATAATGAGTCAATTGGTCTCCTTCCATTTGCAGACGAAATTGTTCTACTGGCTGAAAATGAGAATGACTTGCTGTCCATGCTTTCTGCATTGGATATCCGGTGTTATAAAAATCGAATGAATGTTAATAAAGAGAAAACAATGGTTATTCACTTTAGAAGATGCAATATTTGTAAATTTGAATAAATATTTTCATGTAATGGTGCTAATATTTAGATAGAAGACCAATACACCAATCTTGGTTTATGTCTTAACGAATTTATGGATTTAGATAAGACAGTTAAACACGTTGCTCAGTCTGCTGATAGAGCACTTGGTCTGGTGATCGCCAAATGTAAACGTTTGGGTGATGTCAGTTGTATAGTAATGTCACAAAGATGTATGACATGTTGGTCTGGCCTGTTATCGAATATGCTGCCGGAATATGAGGTACTAAGAACCACTCTTGTATTAACAGTGTTCAAAATATGCGGATGTGACGTCATAGTGAAGTCATTCGCGCGCACACTGAGGACCCGGATGTAGACACACTCGACCCCATACTATAATGCTATGGCGTGAAGTTTACATGCGGATGTGACGTCATAGTGACGTCATTCGCGCGCGCACTGAGGACCCGGATGTAAACACACTCGGCCCCATACTATAATGCTATGGTGTTATCTGTGCATTCCATGGGTGCTTCGGGAGAGGGCCGAACATTGCCGGAAGGGGACCTTTGATCTTTTGACCTAGATGTGACCTTTGACCTTTTGACCCGAAATTCACCCGCGCAGGCGTGCGGCCGGATAACCGCGCACTGCGTGCGGCCGGTGAAACCCGCGAGCGCGTGGCCGGATAACCCGCGTAGGCGTGGTCGGGGAACCCCCGGATGTTGAAGAGTACCCGGATGTTGAAGAGTATCCAGATGTAAGACGGATTCACATTCCCAGTCTCCGGGATGGTGAAGAGGTGCCGGATGTTGAAAGTCAGTACATGCATTCCATAAATGCGATGGGAAACCCGGATGTTGAAAGTCAGTACATGCATTCCATACGTCTAAGGTCTAATGAAAAATTGGAACTCTTCTGTGTTCGGAGGTAGTTTTTGGTCATAGAAATCGGAACAATTCTGCGGGTGAATTTTATGTGCTGCCGTGTTGTTTTGGGCTTCCCTATTTCGCGAATACTTGTATTTATTTTCTCTGTCACCAAAAAACCCACTTTGCCGAAAAAAATTCAGAAATGGCAGAAAACAATGCCAGCCAGCTATGTTGTCATATACAAACGTTTGACCACGTGGCTTTGTTTTTCTTTCCTAAGACCCGGATGTGACATGCGCACTTGGAACTCCGATATGGCTTATGCCTGCTTTCTATAATACGGCCAGACTATGCATGCGCAGAATATTGAAAACGGAAGATACATTAGTCCAGTCGGATGCTCTTCCACGAGAGCTTCAAAATAAGACCTTATACGACACCATCGGACCACTAGGGGCTCACTTAGACCCTAAAACGTCCACCCAGCGATATTTACCCACTACGCATGCGGGGACAAATCCTCATTTTACATGCACCCACCCATGACTTGATAGGCAGGCCCCGATAAGCCCGGGGAACGATATTACCCCTTTTGGACCTGGTTGATAGGGGTTTTCCCCTATTGTAGGGTAAAGTCCGTGTTCCGCTTTTTTATATTTTCGGAGACAAATCCTAATTTTACATGCACCCACCAATGACTTGATAGGCAGGCCCCAATAAGCCCGGGGACCGATATTAGTCCTTTTGGATAGGGTTGATAGGAGTTTTCCCCTATTTTAAGGGTAAAGTCCGTGTTCCGCCTTTTATATTTTCGGGACAAATCCTAATTTTACATACACCCACTCCCCCACCCTACCTCTCTCAGCAGGCCCCGATAAGCCCGGGGGATGGATATTAGCCCTTTTGGATAACGTTGATAAGGATTTTCCCCTAGTTTAGGGGTAAAGTTAGTGTTCCGCTTTCTTATATTTTCGGGACAAATCCTCATTTTACATTCACCCACCCATGACTGGTGTCCCTGGAGGAGCGCTTCACTTTGACACCTCACTCGACCCAATCGGTCCACTAGGGGCCCCTCTCGCTCCTGAAGATTGCCGAACATTCCAGATGATTCTCACAAAAACCCACGTATTTGGGATTACTTTCTGTCCGCGGAAGCATCTCCCCACGACCGCATCACCGCCAGACCGCATCCCCGTGGAGGAATACATCCCCTAAGGTCACGTGACCATCGCTCGATTCACGCAGACCGGAAGTGACGTCATACTTGCGCAGTACTCCTGCGCACACCACTTTCGTTTTCTCGCGCATGCGCACTGACACGAAAATGAACTTAAATGCTCCCACTATACTACTCCCGTTTGTGTAAAGCTATGGAAATCAGTTGCAAAGTTATTGTGTCGCACCTCGGACATGTGTACAAACAGGATTAACTATAAGAGAATGGCATGGGCAAATTCACTATCTTCAAATAGATGTAGAAACTGGTCTTTTGAGTTCGGAATAAATTTGATGCATATGGTTTCATATTGTAAATTTCGACCCCTGCAAATACCTACCAACCGAAGTAGAAAAATTGGAACCTGAATTTAAGCGTTTTAAATACAAATGGCAACATAAGATGAATCAGCATTGCAGTACCCAATCTCAGGGTGGAAATAAATTGACATCTCACTCTTTATTCAAGACTAGCTTTAAAACCGAAACTTACATGTATGTATCACAATCTATACCGAAATATCGTCGGAGTGCCCTCGCAAAATCTTGGATGTGGCGTCGCTCCTATCCGTTTAAAAACGGGTATATATGAAAACCTACCAGTATAAGAAAGGTTATGCTTTGTTTGCCAAAATAAGGTAGAACCCGAAAAACACGTTTTGTTAGAATGTCCTTTTATGCGGATATTAGACTAGAATGAGGCACAGTGTATTAACCCGGATTTTCATCAATTAAATGATGTCGCGACAGTCTGTTTCCTGCTGGATAATCATTTTATTGCGAAATTTACTGCCAAGAGCTGTCACAACATTCTGCTTCAACGCAGAAATTTTATATATGGATAAATTTTATACCATCTCTCGTAACTCTAGTTAGAGTGGCGCATGTAATATTGTTCTTAATCATTCATGTATCATTTTTATGTATGATATGGGTGAGATGTATCTGATTCGTCAAGAATTCATTGTTCTAAAAGATTCCGAAAGTTAAAATTCTCAAACCATGGATCAGCCCATGCTTACTTCGATCAATCCGAGAAAAGAACAGACTATATAGGTTACATATTTCGAAAAAGGACATTGTTGCAACCCAAGAATATAAACTATACAGAAATAAACTGAATCATACACTAAAACTAGCTAAAAACAAATACTACGAGAGAAAATTCAATGAATCTTTTAATGATATTAGAGGAACCTGGAAAGTCATAAACGGGCTCTTAGGCCGCAATAAAACAAACACCCTCTCGTCTGTATTCAATTTCAATGGCACTGACATAACAGACCCAACCGAGATTGCCACTAAATTCAATAACTACTTTACTTCCATTGCTTCCAACCTGGCTTCTAAAATTCCACCTACTCAAAACGATTTCAAAAAATACTTAGATCAAACGTACAATAGGGACTTCGTTTTTGAACTGTGTACGCCGTCCGAAGTCGATGAGGTGATATCTGCTCTCAAAAATGGATCTCCTGGTATTGACGACATTCGATTATCCCTGATAAAGCCTATATCCAGCTTACTGTCTACTCCCATCTCCCATATCATCAATCTATCCTTCCAAACGGGAATTTTTCCCGCGACGCTTAAGCTTGCCAAAGTTACCCCTGTGTTTAAGTCCGGCAACAAAACATTGGCTGAAAACTATAGACCTATTTCTGTCCTTCCCTGCTTTAGCAAAATATTTGAAAAAACTTGCAGTTAAAAGGATGGTAACTTTTCTTGAATCAGAAATGATTATATCCCCAAATCAATTTGGTTTCCGTGCGAATCACTCTACCTTTCTTGCTGTGCTTTCTTTATATGATAAACTTATCGCTGCCAAAGAAAGAAAACAGTTTAGTATCTCTACCTTCCTAGATCTATCTAAAGCCTTTGACACCGTCAATCATGATATCCTCTTGCACAAACTAGAGTATTACGGTTTTCGTGGCACCACTAATAGCTGGTTTCAAAGCTATCTATCTTCGCGATCCCAGTGTGTGTATCATATAACGGAACACTATCGCTGTTTAATCCTATCGACACTGGCGTGCCTCAGGGGTCAATACTAGGTCCTATTTTATTCTTAATATACATAAACGACATCACCAAAGCAACAACTATTTTAGACATAAATCTTTTTGCAGACGACACTAGCGCTTCTCTCTCGGATAAAGATCCAAGTAGACTGGCTGAGATTATGTCAAGTGAACTCGAAAAACTTCATGATTGGCTCTCTAGCAATAAACTCTCATTAAATGTGAAAAAACTAAATTCATGTTCTTTAAACCAAACAGATCTCGTAATATAAATACTCCGCAGATATCACTATTCGGAACCGAGATCGAGCCAGTTTCTAGTTTCAAATTCCTTGGAGTTCATTTCAATGATAAACTGACTTGGCAAACACATATTGACGAACCCACTTCTAAAATATCTAGAAATATTGGTGTTATTAATAATATAAGAAATTGCCTCAACAGAAAAACCTTGATTATGTTGTACTATTCGTTGTTCTATTCCTATGTATCCTATTGCAATCTGGTTTGGGGAAACACATACCCAACTCATTTGATACCTCTCGTCAAATTACAAAAGAGATTTGTTCGCATTATCACATGCAGTAGTAAATACGCTCACTCCAGTCCTCTTCTAGAACAATTAAACATCCTACCTCTGTGTCAAATAAACTGCTATCTTATTGTATTATTCACTCACAAGTTTTTTTACAATGCATCTTCTATTCCGATAAAATTTTCAAATTACTTCACAAAACTTTCTGAAGTTCACTGCTATCCAACCAGACAAGCCA